>VWPV01024516.1:0-28970 GCA_013389885.1 Geococcyx californianus | reverse complement strand
ATCTCCTTTTTTTTTCTTTTTCTGGGTTGGTTGTTTCACTCTAAACCATAACTCAAACAGAGACTCTATTAGAAAGGAAGAAATTATTAACTGTAAATTGAGTTAAATACTAAAATAGTGAATTGATAAAAATATCATTCTATATATACTTTATTGGGAAGCTGTTCTTTTCCCACCAATTCCAATGGCAACAGGAATATGTTTCTATGCTTTTAATTTAATTTTACTTTGATATTGTGCCTGTTGGGGACACGTAGTAGGTGTGCTAAGCGTGCACCACAGATAATTACTCTGCTCTACTTGGCAGATGTAGCCTATAGGTATGCTGATCTCACTACATCCAGTCTCATCTAATCTCAAAAGCAAAGTGGTCCTGAACACACTCAAGTCTGAGTCAGACTCTTACTTTCCAAAAAAATGCAACCACTTCTGGTGTCCCGTATGGCAGCAATCCTGTGTCAGCGACACTGTACAATAGTGTTTCAGGAGAATGAAGAGCAAGTCCTCTGCTGAAACTGAAGAGAGATTTATCCCACAAAAGTATGCAACACATCATTACCCAAACCGGAACGAAGGCAGGACATTAGCACTCAAGTGTTATGGGAACTTTAATGGTGAAGGGTCAGGGATTTGATCTGATGTTCAAGCAAAATGTCAGTTATAGTTTGCGCAACACTGTCAGACAGGCAATGCAGTTTTGCTGAGAAACTATTAATTTAATGTTATGGAAGCAAAATATTCTGCTGTGAGGTTCCATTATACTTGGAGCCTTCGACCCTGGTTTATACTAGAGTTCAAGCCCTGATAATCTATGTGCTTGAAGCTTATCTTGGTGGATAATGGAAAATTCTGCTCCATTTCCTCTGGGACTTCATGCTCATTAGTCACAGCATACCAATTAAAAGCTTTGTTAGAAAACCAGAGGAATGTGACACAGCACATGTACAAACCAGGAAGTTTCATTCACATATAACATGGATGAATGGCTCTGTATGGAAAGCCAAGCATCACATTAGCAGGTCGTGTGCATCAGCATGCAAGATCAACAAAAGACGTGCAAGAATTTTTAAGTCAGCACTCTCAGTAAGCGATGGATTTTCATTTTGAACAATGACAGTTACAGTATTTTTCACAGCCTACATGTTCCTTCTAACCAAAAGTAATGTAAAACATTTTAAAAGTTATGTTTTCTTGCACTGTTACTTTGGTAATCATCTAGTAAGAAATCACTAAACATCACCACTAGATACTAATCAGATTCTTTTCCTAACCATCAGAGGTGAAGCTAAGGTTAGTGCTCTGGCAAGCTAGTTATGAACTAGAATAACAACCATTTTCAAAAGGGATTATTGCCACTATGAACCACTGTCAAGTATCTGTAACAGCAATTCTCAATTAAGGAAAGAATAGGACTCAGCGTCTGTGCTCTGATCATGCAGTTAATAACTGACTCTGCCTCAATCAAAACAAAAGTAGGATTTAACATGCAGATTTATTTTTGCAACAGTTTGTGTTACCATTCTATGTAAAATGATTTATTACAGAACTTGAAAAATAATGGTCAGCTATAGCTGTAAAAATTTCCATTTGTTACATTTTATTAATCTCTATTCCAACATTTTCCCCACAGTGAACAACTACTTCCAGGTGGTTTTAGGGTTAACAACTCCCATCAACAGCATGCTATAAACAACAGAGGAAATAGTTCTACCTTTCAACTTATATTTTCACTTCTACATTTTAAATGCAGCATAATGGTAATGTTTAGCATATTTCTTATATTATAGACAGAATACTTTGAAAAATATTCCATCTGTGACAGGAATGATGACATTATGAAAACTGCAGCACAAGTGATGCATCACAGAGAAGACATTTTTGAAGGATACGAGGGTTTTATAGCCACTTGGGAGGACTTTTGCCAATTTGGGACATACTGGAGCAAAGTTCTCATGGAGGACAGCAAAACTTCTGTGCCTCCACCATCTCTGCATCCCTTCATACCGCACTGAAGTTCATACCATCACCGAGATCACCATCTGCCCTTGCCTGGCACCTCCCCACTCCCAGCTACCTCTGTAGTTGCTCGGACAACTGGCTCAAGGAACCCTCATTAGTAATAAAAAATCAGAAATAAATCCTTGAGTGACTACCCGTCAGCTGGACCTCACCAACACCAAGTCACTGACTGGATGGTAACAGACCCTGTTACCATCGTGCTTGAACAGCAACTTGTCTGCACTGGGACCCCATTTGCACACACAGCTACGGCAGCTCCTGTGCCACCACGGGGACCAAGACTCATCCCTAAACACAGTCCAAAACTCAGTGGAGTTTATTCCTCTTCCAGCACAGTGGGAACATTGATGTTTTCTTGCCACTTTTCTCACCAGCACATCCCTATGTCCTTTACCCTCAGTGATGGCAAGTCATCCAGTGGGGCTGCAAGCTGAGGTAATGGCCATGTCCCCAGCAGCTCTGCAGCCCCGGTTCTGTCCCTGGGTTGCAGGCCCTGGCAAGGGACAGGGACAGCCCCTGCCCCAGCTCACCCCAGCACAGCATCAGGAGGCAGCCAGGGTGAACGAAGGAAGAAGAGGTCCTGTACTGGCTAACCTAAGCATCACCAAAAATTGCTGAATTGCTGGCTACTGGTGTTGGTCCCACCAAACACAGGTAGAAGCCAAACTTTTTTTCCTCTAAAGAGTTCTGTAAGAGGGAGCTTTTAACTCAGCCTGCTTTCGTTGTAGCTACAAGTATCTGTATCTGCATTTGGGAGCACTTAAAATAAATATTTTGCTCCTATTGTAGGAAGAAAATGAGCAAATCCATAGTTTATGAATCCATGCTGTTGGAAGCAGTGGCACTGCAGTGCCTCGCTGAAGAAGCAGGCTCATCTGGGCTCAGGGGACTCCTTGGGCCTGAGCTGAAACCATGTCCGTCGCCGCAGACCACAGCCCCACTATGCCACAGTTTCTCCCTGTCTTTGCTCTGTTATACATGAAGGCTACTTAGGGAGAATCACGATCCATGACAATTTGTGAAAGAAGATGGCATCCCATCCCTCTCCTGGTGTCAGAGGAACTATGAGAAGCAAAGCTGATAACAATTCAAAGGGAAGCTACACAAGGTAAAATAAGTTAACAGGATGGGTCCTTCTTGTCCCCAGATCCTCCCAGCCACAACTGACACTTCCTCCAAGAAAGTCTGTGGTTTTCCTTGCATTTACATCTGATGTAAAGCCGGTCAGTGGTGTATTTAGTGACAGTAAAGAAGCAACATGAAAAATGAAATGACAACTTGCTATCTTCTTTGTACGAATTCAAAGCACAAGATTAAAGCTGCTCAGAACTCCTATTTTTTCTGCCAGTTGTCACAAAGCTTTTATTACTAATCTACATTCTCCTTGGGAGATACGAGGAGAAGACAGAGTAGAAACCCTTGAAAGGAGTCTGTGGTATTTTGAACCTAAAGAGTTAAGAAGTTCTTGAGTTTAGTACATCTCTGTCCCCAGGGGACATCCCCAGTGAAATTAAACATAAATTTTTGACTCTTCAATTGCTTTTTCAGATTTTGAGCATTTAAGTTAAAGAAAGGTAATATTTCCACAATTTTATTTTGTAACTCTAAAGTCAAGATTGTTTTTCCTTTCCCTGAAATCAGAGGTTTAAATCCACTTTTAGGATTCCAGAAGCTGGAGTACCAAGAAAATCAAAAGCTACAAAAAGACAGAAATCTTTTTCTATTAGCACTAAAGATAGCTTCTTTAAAACAATACATCTATGGGTTCACAGTCATACTAAAATAAATTAATAAGAAAGTAATAAAAAAAATAATTCCTTGCCCAAATGTCTGGGTCTTTTGATCAGTCTGGTGGCTGCTAACACACCATTCTAATGTTAAGTAGTTGCAGGAAGGCAATTTTCTCTTAATGTTCACCAGGGCAGGTCACACAGAGTCTCTCAGTAAAGCAAAGTATCTGCTCTTTTATTACTCTAATTTTTCACGTTGCCTTTACTTCGTGTTTGATGGATATAGCTGCAAGTAAAAGTTAGACCATTATCTTGAGATAGCTATAGTCTGATTCAATGACACATTAAAAAATATTCTCCTTCCAAATGGAATTTTATTTTACTGTAAGTCAAAATAATTCTAAAAACTACCAGTATGTGCCTATTCCTCTAATCACCTACTTAATAATAACAGTGGAAAGAAACTACTCACAAAATGAGTGGAACAGAACTTCAGGATAAAATATTTTTGTTCAGATGACTGCTTACAGCCTATACCAAAAAAATTTACTAATAAAAATATAAGAATACATATATAAAGGCAGGTTGAAGTAACTTACCCATTTTCATCATCAGAAAGGTTAAAATAAGTTTCAGTTTACAAAACACAAGAAAACTAATGAACTGGTAAAATAATTTTCCTTCATAGGGAAAGTATTTCACATTTTATTTATAGTAGCAGAAGTCCAAAGAAAAAGTACTCACTTGAAAGTTTCTTGTTAAAATAATCCAGAGTTTCCAGTTAGTAAACAAATATAAAGCACCTGAGACTTATTTTGTGGCTTTTTTTCCTTAGGAGATAGTGAAATCTTTTGAACTTCTTCCCATTACCTTTCTTGTCATACCCCATTCTATCTTGAAGTCTATTCTTTTTTTTAAAAGAAGGCTTTTAATAAAAATATATATCTTTCTAAACAATAAAAATTTAACCCAGCAGAATCAGCCTTTGAATCGGTCCCTTGTACTCCCAGTGCCATTTACTGTCACCTAGCTCTTGGGATGTTACAGCAGTGTGAGGACATCTTAAGGAAAACAAACCAGGCACTGAAGCCGTGTGTGCTAAAGGATTTCCTGCTGTGGCCTCCCCGCTGGGACACAGATTCCAGGGGTGAGGAATTGACTTGCTCAGGATGTCCGTTCACCAGCACCCAGAGTACGAGGGATGTGCTTGCTGCTTGCTGCCTTGCCATGCTGTCTCCAACTCCTACACAATGCTCATCCCTAATGCCAGAGGCATTTCTTACCTTCTTCTACATTTTTCACATTCACTGTCATTTTTCTAATCACATTTCAGTTTATAGGAACACATAAATATATTTGAGTTGCACCTTGAGTCTGTGCTTTGTCATTTGTTTCTCTTCTTTCATGCCTTCAGACTTCTGTCCTTCCCCTCTATCCTTATCTAAGATAAGCAGCTTCAGGTTACACACAAGGTACCGTGCAAAAGCATGGTCTGGAAAATTAATTCTTGAAAGGATTAATACTTTCCCCCCTCCTATCACAAATATGTTTCTGCTTCTGGAGATGACATGTTTCACTTTGCAAATAGAAGAGGCACTGCCTACTCTGGCACAGCGGAGGATTTTCCGTGCAAAAGGAAAGCGGTGCCCAGCCCAGGAATAATTCTAATTCCCAAAGTAACATGGTCTCTCATATTGATGCAATTAAAATTTCAGGAGGTTTTTTTTTTCTATTCTCCATTCTGTGCAATACTAGCCTGGCCATTTGGAAATAAAGGAAATTTCTATCACTACTTTGACTAATTTTTAAATGTTTTTCCCTTATGTTTTGCACAGAGTTGAAATTAAGTGCAAAGGCCTGTCCTTCAAATATGGTTATACAAACCAGAGGGGGAAAACTATCCTTTCCTATTGCCTGCCTTTCAATTCATGCGCCGTTGTAATGGAAACTCTTCCAAAGTGGGCTCCATGCTTTTCTCATCCTGCCATCTCATACCAGCATCCTACTGTGTGCAAGAATCAGCGATTTTCCTCTTGTGGAATCAGATACACACTCCCTTCTAATTTTTGCAAAGGTTTCTTCCCCATCTCCAGCTCCTGTGCCACATATGTGCTTTTCTGCTTCTTGTTCGCACAGACCAGGGCAACAGACAAAACTCATTGAGCCTTTTGGATTGCCCTAAAGAGCAAAAATTTTTATATTATGGATTATATTATGCACCCTCTCCCCACCTTGTTTTAAGATGTGCTCTTCTGGCCTCCACAGCAGTTACCCTGACTGCAGTTACAGACCTGGCCATCAAAGAAGCTTTAACTTTCCACTCCCAAGACCATAATCACACAAAACACAGATAGTGGTCCATACCATGGACAAACAAATGGCAAACATTAATGATAGAAAGAAAAATGTGCATAGAGAACAGGAGAAATAGCAAAACTCAAGCCAAATGCAGTGCTGCAGCAAGGGGAAATAAAAGCCTTTGACAAGGGGGAGAAAAAGAGTTAAGAGAGCTGAGGGAGAACAGAAACAAGATAAGCCAGTAAGATGAAATAAAGCTAAGGGAAAGAAAACCATGAACCACAGTGAACAGAAAGAAGACACTTAAGTCTTGAATACAGGACAAACTTCGATAGCCTGTGACATCTGCATCCACAAATTTTATTATAAAATACCATTTTCACAGGGGTGTACTGAACTGGATGCTCCATTGATGCCATATTTTCATACTTTTGAGTCTCAATTGTTCAAATGCCAAGACAGTGTCATTCAAATATAGGAAGCCTATGTAATTTGTATATAGGACGTAGGAAAAATGGGAAAGCTTTAAATCCAGATATAAAAGACAGGAACTGACTTTGCTTGCGTCAATGAGTGCATTACCTAAAGAAAAGTTATATAACTTCATTATTGCTCAGATAAACCTGCAAATAGCAAAGCTGGCTATTACAGTTTAATGGAGGATCACCTCCATTTATAAAATCCAAAAAGGAAATGTAAATCTTTAGATGTCCTTTCTCCTTTGCTTTAGGGGGCTTTTTAAACAAAAATAGAACATGATACTTGAACTGTCCCACTTTCAAAGTTGGGGCTATGTAGTACATCTCCCTATACTAACTGCTCTCCCAAGTAAGAATTTGCAATTTCTCTCAGTATTTGATGCAACGAGAAGATTTAAGCTTTGATAATGATTGGTGAATTTCAAATAGTTTGGACGAGCAACCCCCAAAAGTTCAAAATGAATATTCAAATTTTGTTCTGCGGCATGGTCTGCAAATTGAGGATAGAAATCTCAGATGATAGTTATCTTAGATCTCTTCCAAGATCCTCCACATGCCCTAGTTATGTCTAAGCAGGAAATAACACAAAACCACCAATATATTTAGTTATGAAATGCAGAGATGTCTGAACATTCAGAACAAAAAATATTGAAAAAATCACACACTTCCAAATAGTCTAGCTTCATATTGGGCCTATCCCTATTCCATCTAAATTTCTTAACTAGTTTATGCTTTGTAACTCCTGAAATAGGCAATCTCCCACCTGCAGCCATTTCCATGGGTGTCTCATAATTGCCTTCCAGAGAAAATCCTCTCCATGCCCACACTTGCTGGTGACCTTATGGAAAGATTAAGAATAGTGTGAATAAAAGAGAACACTAGAACAAGTTCTTAATCTCTCCAGGGGTCACGTGCTTGCCTTGCATGCGGGTCATTTCTCCCCTGCCTCACAGTGTCGAGCTCAGCAGGGATGCTGGTGCTGCAGGGAGCATCCTTCCGCCGCTGGAGCCCTACACCACATTCCCATCTCAGCTACACCATCATAACCGAGCTGAAAGCAATTCAGTTGCATTGACGTAACCAAAATACAAAAGGCAACTATGTGTGAAGCAGGACTACCGCTTGCAGAGAAGGGTGAAAGCAGCAGAGCAGGGTGAGGAGATCATAGCTGGCTCCAGCCCCGTCGCAGCCATTAAAAACATTAAAAACATCGCCCTCCAGCCACTTCTATGAAAATGCTCATTCTTCTAAACAAGACTATGAACCTAACAGCCTAACATCTTCGTGGGATTCATTTACTCACCAGACCTGCTAAGTCTGTGTAAATTATAATGTTACTTCAAACTAATTGCAAGCAAGAAACAAACTCCAAACCAAACAAGCCAAACACTTAACCCAATAATACTCCAGTACCAGGAAACATCACTGCATCGTTACCTTTACCCTTACAAAGCTCCCACCATGTATCACCTCCAAGGACAAACGTTTTGGCAGAGGCAAAAAGCACACAGCATGTCATTGAAGTTAAAGATTTGGTTTTGCTCACATAGTTATGACTTACACATTTCAGAAAATCAACAAACAATTTACGCTATTGCAGATATGGATGTTTTCCATCTCAATGGGACTTCATTCCTTCAAGCTGAAAAAGTAAGCCCAAAAAACCTGAATAACTAAAGTGACATTACAGGAAACATAGCCTAAGGCTGCCAATATTTTTCTGCGCGTTGAAGGAAAGATTGCATTACCCAGCTAGACCAAACGCTATTTCCAGCAGAAACCCTTCCTTCTTTGCTGCCGTGAGGAGGGTTGCATTACATAGCACTGCACTAAGCCCATTTATTCCATTCTATTTTTTTTAATCAGGCTGTAAAAATAATCATCTCAGCTACTCATACTAATCATAGAAATATTAATACAAGACACTTAACTACTCTTGCTGTGAGATTTTCTTCTCTATGCTAAATATTAGACCCATAAAGTTTATATTTCCCATAAGTTGCAAGAAATTGTGTTTTATTGCAGAAAGCTAACATAAAAATAATTACTGTTATAAACATACAGCAAAATACAGTCACACTTGGCACATATCAAGATTTTATGTGAAAAATTTAGCACAATGCCAGCTGCAGTAGTTTTTCTTTTTTTTTAAACATACAGTATAAAAATGGCTTTTACCAAAGTAGAAAAAAAAATCAAAATAAAAAAACCTTATATTTTTAATAATTTTTAATTTATAATTATATATAATTAAATTTATATATTTTTATATTTAGAAATATAAAATAGGTTTTCCTTAAACAAAACGATCCACATAGTAAAATGTGCCTACTTAAGATAAGCCTCCCCAAACAACCAAAATTCTGTTTAAAAAGCAATTTTTATGGGTATTTTTTTTTAGATATCAGAATATATAGGGTTTTTTCTTCTTTCTCAATGCAAAACACATGAATTAAGTAATTCACAAAAATATCACCATGTTACCTTTACTGGTATTATTTTGAACAGTCTTCCGTCCCCAGGTTCCTAGTTTCTCCTTTTATAGGGAAGAGAAATCCTTTTTATTACCAAATCTTTTCCTTATAGGCACTAACTCACAGACATTTTTTTTCATCAATCAACACGACTTCATCTAAAAATTAGTCAAGTGCCTTGTCCCACCGTGCTTCATATTTGGAAGCTGCCTAAGTTTCCACTCCACAGATGCTCAAAATCAGTTTGTAATTATTTCTTTTTTGGGCTAATATTACCTTTTATGTATAAATCCTCCTATGTGTGAGACAGCAATTGTATTTCCTCTCAGATTTCTTTTTTACGGAGTTAGACAAAGCAGGATTTTAATCTCCCCTCATAAAACAGTCTCTCCATTCCACAAGGCTGCTTTGGCACCTAATCCAATTTGAATTTACTTTTTGTAAGTATATGTGATCACATCGGCACAGATATTTCTGTGTTATACTTTACACAAAACAGCAATAATGTTCCTTGCACTGGAAACACACTTCCTAACACTGCCAGATGTTACATGATCCATTCTGCAATCAAATCTGTCCTTTTTCCATTAATGTATCACTCTGGTGCCTCAGTTATCTTGTGATTAGCAGTCCAGTGTCTGTCCAGTTTCTACCCATGACACTGGTACAAGCGCCCAATGTTGTTAGTTTTGTAGTACCATCATTAATGGAACATTCCGTTAGATTGATCCCATAATCAGTCCTTGGGAACACCTTTGGTGATCTTCCAACCTGCCCTTGAGCTCCAGTGTCTGCGCTAGTTATTTTTTTCATCCTCTCTCCTCTCCTACAACTCAACTTTTATTCGTATGTTAACAAATCTCTGCATAGCAGATGACAAACACAGTATTTTTTTGTAGTCCATACGGTTTTGATATGAGATTCCTTCTTTTGTTTAAAGAATTAACTTAGCTATCTTTTCAACTAAAGGTATCAGCTTAGTCAAGCATGGTCTTCTTGTGGAGATGCTACATTGTATTTTAACTCATTTATCATGTTTTTTGACATTTGCTTACTCTTTCCTTAAAACTTTTTTGTAAAAGACTTTGAATACCATTGAGATCATACTGATGCTCTTTAACTGAGACTTTTTTTTTAATTTAAGTACTATTTTTAATTCATTCCCTCAGGTAATACCAATTCTTGACGTGATATATTTATTAAAAGTATTTGCTGTTGGAATTGCAATTATATTATGCAAGTTCTTGGATGTGGATTATATGGTCTCTTCTGATTTAAACAATTACATAACTTAAGTTTTGCTTCCCCCTGGAGGTAAGAATTTCCATTTCTGCATAATTATTCCTATTAGTGGCCCTGTGTTTGTCTCAGGTTCAATAGTATCATTTAAATATGAGGAATGCTACCTGTTATATCTAAAACCTACCCACTGCTAATGTCTAAACTTTCATCTTTTTACACTAACTGTGCTTCCATTCTTATTTACTTTATATAATTTTTGTTTTAAGGAAGTATTTAAATCTTAGGTGGATTCTTAGAAATTTGCCTTTAATTCCCATGTTTTCTGATTTTAAGGCACAGATCTCTGTATTGGTCAATCCTCTTTCCATTTCTTGCAGACTCTTTTCTTATGTTTAACACTATTTTTAGCATGATTATTTATCCAGCAAAACATGCGGAACTTTTTTACAATGTATATCGATCGTACATTTACATTAACTCCAGCAGTGTTTTGAACCTTTCACTAAAGATGTCATTAATGCTGGATTTACACAGTAGTCCCTGCACTTTTTACTCCAGATTAATAAACTACTGTCGGCAACTTCTCAAATATTTGTCCTTAGGAAACCTTACAGACCTATCGTGATTTCTGAGTCTTTACTTCCCTGTCCTTATTCCCATCCACCTTTGGCTTGCTGTAACACTACTGCAGCAGAGCTTTTATCTTAGTTTTTCTTACAGGAGGAAGTTTTTCATTCCAGGAGGTTCTCTTTTATCCCATCTTCCCTTTCTCAAAGCTTTATGCCTCTGATGTCCACAAACACTCAACTGAATCCATTTGTCAATGCAAGCCTTCCTGGACACGTTGCCCTTTTTCTGGATAACACCTCTTTTCCCTTCAGCATAGATGATTACACTGATGCATCAATGCTTCCACAATTCACACTGACCTCACCCAAAACCCCAAACAGATGGAGCGGGATCCTTCTACTAACTACATCTTCACAATTTTTTACCAACAGTGGGACTTGTTTTTTCTTGCTAGCTATCACCTAATAATATTGTTTCTTTACACACTTTTGCAGTCTCATTTATCCATTTTTAATTTCTCTGTGTCCTCAAGGCTTGTACAGGCATCACATGTATCTCTCTTGCACTTTCTCCTGTGTCCCATTGCATCAGTTTAAAACTATTCTCATCAATCCCATAAAATGAGGAAGCAGCATGTTGTCCACCCACTGACGATAACCTGATTTTGTTACTGAAATATAATAATGAAACAGCCCAAAGCTTTCTTCACTGCACAGTTCATTTCACAACTTTCTCATGTCTTTGTGCTCCATCTCTAGAGGCTGACAGGTCTACTGGAGATCATCTCAGCTCTCACCTGTGCCACTTTCCATAGTTCTACTGTCACTCTTGATCTGTTCCAATAGGAGTCTTACAAAGTCATTCAGCACTCCAAATAGTGTTCATAAAGACTTTTCCCATTCCCCTCTGGTTTCTTTTCAGATTCAGGTATCTCATAACCTTGCAAGCAGCAAAGTTTTTGCTCTCCAGATCCCCTCTGGCGTTTCCATCTGTACTCTGCAGGTAATTCATAATGATCGCAATCTAAACCCAACATGCGCTTTAATTTGTATTAGAAATCCATCTGACACCCAGGAACTCAACTGCATGCCTGTGCTCACTTTTTAAAAAATTTCCTTATGTAATTTAATGCACCTAAAATGTTGGCAACAGGAAAGAACAACAATGAATAATTTTAAAACAATTAGTCTATTAATATACAGTAATTATCAACATTTTAATGCATTAATAACACCATCACAACAAAAATTCAGTATTCATATCCTCTTTATTTCTCTTTTTCATCATAATGTCTCCAAGTCCAATTACTTTCTTTTACCAGTACTGTCATAAAGTAAATCAGATCTCCAACTATTCCTTCAATATAGTGCAAACTTTATCAGATGTAATCAGCTGTATGATCCCAAAGCCTTCTATCTCATTTCCCTAAAACTTTAAGAATTCTCTGGCGTCTTTCTATGATTATTCTCTTAGGAGTCCCAATTTTCCTTCCTTATCTACTTAGCAGTTCTCTGATAATCTTGTATAACTTTCCAGCAAAATTATCTAGTACTCCATCACCCAAACCAGCCACCCAGCTTATATTGCACTTGCAAATGCGTGCTAGTGCCTCCCCCATTCAGCTTCCTCAAACCGGGACTAAGAAAGAAATTATATACTGCCTGATTCTAGGTATCATAGACTGGTTTGGGTTGGAAAGGGCCTTAAAGATCATCCAGTTCCAACCCTCCTGCCATAGGCAGGGACACCTCCCACTGGATCAGGTTGCTCAAAGCCTCATCCAACCTGGCCTTGAAAACCTTTAGGGATGGGGCATCCACAGCTTCTTTAGCAATGTATTATTTTACATTTTCTGAAACAGTCACATTTTCTACTACTTACTATCCAAAGTACAGTTCCTTTCAGATTTCCAAGACATTTTGATCAACTAGCTAAAAAATATTAATTCTTGCATCCACCTGGGCTGGCATGTCCTAAGAACAATTGCTTCAACATAGACTCAACTATATGCAAAATCCATATTATACCAATGTAATCAGACAGACAGAGCAGTACAAAACTACAGCACACTGGAAGTTTTTGATGGAAAATTTCTTCTTGCTAAATGCAGAGTCAAGATGCAAGTACAAATAGTATATGATGTAGTGATGCATTTTCCAGTCTTGCTTTAATATAGGACTAAGAACTTCCTATGGATTCTTCCTAAGCTTTACATTTTCCAGCATTTTTTTAAGCTTACACTTGCAAGCTGTGTCATCATACTAGATAGCAGCTTCCTTTCAATTTTACTTTTATTCATTGTTTTTGAAGTAAGATTTTGGATATCATGCATGCAGTACACGTATTGTTTTCTCAAGTAGGAATACCAAAACTTGAAAATCAGAGATAAAGCAATGAAGAACTCATTTACACTTTTTAAAAACACTGTAATTCTTAGGCAGTTTAATAATATTGTTGGCTCTAATGAATACCTTTTCAATGTTTTATGTTGGCAGCTCTCACTGGTGTACTGCTAGAACCACTGAATTTTCCTATGAAATACGTCTTAACAGCTCACTGTTTCATATGTTTTGTTAATGTGAGTTCAAGCCAAACTTAACCACACCCTGATTCAATTCTAAGATATTTCTACCTCACTAAAGATGATTCATTCCCTACTGAATGCCAGGCTTCAGGCAGATGTGTAGAGCCCTGCAAGAGTCAAAAGAAAAAGAGCTCCCATCAGAGAGATGAGCAATTAAGTCTGGATGTATCACAAACTGCTCATCTGGGACACACAGCAAGGGCCACCATTCAACTAGTGAGCATTCAAAAAGGATTTCCTTAGCTTTGAATGTCTTTTTTTCTGCATTCTTTAAACAGAAGCCCACAGACCACAATTAATATTTGTTTGGATTCTTAGGAGATAACAGCACTGCACATGGATCTAAGAAACACTGAAGTGCTGTGTGAGTGCCCACAACAGTACTACAGCTGCTCGTACAGTTCAAGAACATCCACTTCGATGAAAACAGCCCAGCTCAACAGCTTCTCTTCCAGACACCCTAACATCTCACAATCAAGCTTCATGCCAGGCTCCTTGATATACATACTAAGACCAACCACAAATATTTTTTCAGCAAATCCCCATAGCTCCCACTCCTCATTTTCATTCGATCATTGAGGGAGACAGGATAAAACCAACTCATCCAGCAAGGAAGCAGTCTTCAGAGCACACATTTCTCTAGCTCTCTGCTCCAGTCCAAGGAGCAGCTCTGAAAGAAAACATATTGCTGTCCTTGCTTGCCCCGGGAACACCATTTTATATTCAGATGAAAGTGCCACAGAGAGCCCACAAGATATACAACAGACAGACAACGAATTTATGTGGCCTACATATCTTTCTCATTGAAGAGAAATTGTATTTTTGCTTATAATTAAAGCTGCCCATCATCTTCCAAGGCAAAACTCTATTCTCAAGTTGCTTATTGTAAAGTCCTGTATCTACAATAATGTTCCACAGGCAAATTTCATTAAATGAGTTACAATCTTTGCTTTCCTGCTTTGCTGTTATCAGACAAAGCGGGGCAGGGATATACCCTCCACAATGACATCCCAGAGAGCAGAGATTTACAATGAGAAGCCTTTCAAGAAACCAAAAGGCTTGTCTTTAAATGCATTATGCTGAATTGCCCGGATACACAACATTTATAAGGCATCTTGCATCATTCTGCAATAACCAGAACTTCAGCATATGAGGGGAGGAACATGCTCCTTCCAAATACCTATTTGTTTTAAAGTCAGCATTACAACACTCATTAAGGGAGACTGAATACCTGTGTTATTTAGCTGAAGCATTTTTTAAAAGATGAAATGAAGATTTGCCAGGATGCCTCACAGGATGCAATTCCTTTAACAAATGGTATGTCTGGCTTTAATAAATAGACACATTTCTTTATAAACTGCAGAAACAGTTAAAAAGGTTTTCTTTGGAGTCAAACATATTGGAAAGAGGATGAAAGACAGAACCTTTTAAAGGTAATACTTACATTACTATATTAAGAGGAAATCTTTCATAATATACAGCCATACCATTAGATTAACCAAGCTGCAATTTTAAAAACTAATGTTAGAGACAGCAAATATACCCTAAGCTAGAGTGTGTTATATTACTGTGACACTTTGAGCATATTGATATATTGCTGGTCAGTGTTATTTACTATCATTACACACACCTGCTAGACAGCCATGTCCAATAAAGTATTGGTGACCTCCTTGTAGCATGGTCTTGCAGCTCAGCAATAGTCCAGATGAGACTGTGGCAAACAGGACTGGGGCTGCAAACATAACTCACTGCTGCCTGCGGAACACAACGCAGAAACCAGCCTTGCATCTCTTGGCCCATGAAACGAGTGTGTGCAGCCATGAGAAGTTACCCAGGCAAGGACACAGACTCAGGAGTTCCTACCCTCACAGTGGGGCTGAAACAGTGCTAATTACACAGAGCAACTCAGCACCTAGGACTGTCTGCTAAATAACACATGAAGGGTACCCCAACTTTTATGGATAGATAAAGGTGAAAGCAAAACCAGATAGATGAAAAAGGAACCACATTACTCCTGCTGTAGATTTTTTTTTTTCTTAAGGCTAGGAGAAACCATAATTCTTGTTCGCTATAAAACAAAGCCTATGGACTCTGACTTGCCTGCATACCAAGTCCAAAAATTTTCCCGGCTAGTGAATAGGTGTCTTAATAGTGGTGCAAGTCATTCTTCTTCCCCTCCATACAGTTGGTTGTCCTACACATTAAGACACATCAAAAAAACTGAATTCTACTTATCTGGGAATATTGACTACGATCACTTAACAGAACTGCCAAATACACACTGCTTTGGTTTAGTCCGGCATTGGTCAGGCATTGGCACAGCTGCCCAGGGAGGTGGTGGAGTCGCCATCCCTGGAGGTGTTTAAAAAATGGGTAGATGAGTTCCTTAGGGATATGGTTTAGTAGGGAGACAGGCACGGTTGGACTCGGTGATCTCAGAGGTCTCTTCCAACCTTAGGATTCTGTGATTCTATGATTTAGTAAAACCGTCTGATAATTAAAAATGTTTATGAGAGTGTTTAGTTCCAATGCAGTTGGGATGCAATTCATATCACATCAATCAATGAACAATATTTTCTTTGGTTGTGTGGGGTTTTTTCCTCTTTTTAAAAAAAACTGACAAGAGCTCTGACAGTTTCATAGCACTTCCCTTCTAAAAAATGTATAATTTTCTTACTTACCTTTCCCTAGCTATCAGTCTCCCAAGGGGCTTAAATACACCACTGATTTTACAAGGCTTGCCTGTGATAAGACCACCTAATATTATAAATGGTGAGAGTGCCTTCTTTGTTTACTTCAAGTCTATTTTAAGTTCAGTTGCAGTGAGCTGAGAAATTAAAAGAGAAAAGCCCAGGGCTCAGACATATTTCTTTTAATCCCTTAAAGAAGTGTATATATAATTTTTCTCCTAATTCTCAAATTACAGCAGAAGTAGTTAAAGCCAGTTTTGATATTACTGAACGTGTTCCTTAGAAAGTCACTGAAAGCTAAAAAGGTACTTGTATCCGTTTCTGTAGGAGTACTTTTGTGGCAATTTAAGATATCTTATACAGTATTTTTACCATGTTCAACACAAGTGTTATCAGATGTTTATTCAGTTTCTCCATTAAAGCATCAGTAATGTTGTCTGCATGTATATCAGCTTGCATTTAAAAATTTCAGAACCCTTCACAAAGACTTCAGGTATTTGTAACCGTATATCAGTACGGTGAAAAGAAGACACAGATTTTGCCACCAATTCTGACTCAGATAGAATTCAGCTTCTAAAAAGTTTCCTAACACACAAATCATCCCGTTCTTTTCCAGCACCTTTAACTTACCACTCAACCCTTGCTGCTGCTAGAGTCCTGTTCCCCCTAAAGACATCCTGGTGCATGGCTAAGGTGAGGGAGTCCTCCCTGTCCTGTCCACACAGGTAGTGTCTATATTTTCACATACTGAAGCACACATTTGTCAAACACATCTTTTGAATGGGGATCCATTGACCTGGCAATGAGTAGATTACAATTCCACATTGACACTGCCTGCAGGTCAGCCCCTTCTACCTTCATCACATATTTTATGGCAGCTACAGCAAACATACGAATAGAACACTGTAACTGCATCTGTATCTGCTTTTATTGTCCTCTAAGCAAGCATACACATGAAAACCAGAAACAATCTTATTCAAAACCTTATTAAAGGGTTAAGAAACTCTCTTTAAAATAGTCCTGCCACAATCTATGGGATCTTTAGTCTCTCATATTAGCTTTTTTAATGATGCAAGCATATCTAGTCCCATCAGCTGGTTGCATTTCCTTACTGCTATGAGATACAGTTTGCTTCCTGAAGAGATAAGGACACTTGGGCAAACTTCCTCTCGTATCTCTCCAGAACACTGTCTGAGAAACTACTGAACGCTGAAGCTCATCGACCACATACCCTATCAGCATCATTTCAAAATGATCAGTAAATGTTGCATTTGGCTTTCAAATATGTAGCATGACAACACTTCTGCGCTTGAGAGATGACACTTTATCAGAATTATTATACGTAATAAATATATAGATTATATAGGATATAAAGATATGAGTTGTTACATGCCATGAAGCAGCATGGAACAGCTCCAGCTGTCATGGATATGGCTTAAGTCAATGTACTGATAAGCATTATACAACTTTTTGAGGAAGATGAAAGACCAACTGGTGTTAGGACTGCATGCTTAAATGTGCAGTGATCAAGAGTGAAAATTAAGGCTTCCCCTGCTACGTATTACCAATATTTCCACAGAAGGCTTGGAAAATTCTCTACCCTGTCACCTGCAATAAGACTTGTGCTTATGGGCAGAAAAGGGAAGAGACTAAAGAAAATCAAATTGATGCTTTTAGTTTTAACTTACCATTTGAAATTTAAATGCTGTGTTGCTACTGAGAAGAGAATACAGAAATCAGTATTAAACTACCATCATTCACTGCTGTGAATCTTCATGGGCCAGCTATGATGGAATGATGTCCCGTAGCACACACCAGGGAAGCAGTCTGGAGCTTCCCACATTTTTCTCCCTAAAGCTTTTGGCTTGGCAATGGTGAAAGCTTCCTCCTTTGACAAATGATGATTTTTTCAGTGATTAGCTGACTAAAAAAATCACAGTCCATTTCGACATCTTGCAAAATTACAGTTTTCATGCAATGCTGAACAGGAATTACTAAATTAAGAAGATGACGACAGGCCACCATTTTTATATCTGGATGCACAGTATAGATTTAGCCTATGAGTAAAAGGAGAGATCAAGGCTATTGCCCCTGGCCTCCAATCCTTGAAACAGGAGGGTATTGCTAAATGAAGATCCTAGATGATTTCAGAAAGCAGCTTCATGGAATATGGGATGACAGAGCAACCTGTAATACCCCCAAAAGAAGCACCAAGATCAGCAGTACATTCAAGGAGGTCATGTCAGTAAGGCATCCAAGGGGATTTCATGCAGCTAGGAACACCATTGAAATGTTTAATTTACATTGTGTTAAAATAACTTGCCAGTCCAGCAAGAAGGAATTGCTTTGTCTGCTACAAACCACACAGCTAACTAGCAGCAGCTGCTAAGTATGGCTGCTCCCTAATTTCATCAGTTGTGAAGACAAGCATGGCAGTGGATTAATTACAATCACTCTCCAGAACTGTGTCACAATTTCCTAGCAAAGACTAGTTTGCAAAAACACAAAAAAACCAAAACAAAAGTATTTATGTAAATTAAACTTCTCTTTGCTATGCTTTTGATTATATTAGAACATAGTGACATTTGAACACATATCCTTCATGGAGAAATACCTGTATGCTTGATAAGCCTCTGAACTCTTCTAATACGGAACTAGCTTACCTGGTGAAGTATTGTTTGCATTTCCATTTACTTCACATGCAGTGATACACATCAAATTGATGATATTAAAAAAATATCCAAACAAAGAACACAGTATAAAACAGAACAAGGTTTGTTTTAATACTTTTCTAATGGGAAAACATTGTTTTATTTTTCAGCTGAAATTATCGAGTCACTGTTCTAACTTGAAAACCTGTTAATTTGATTTTGTTATTAGGAATGCAATCATTCTGTAAACTTCCAGGAAGAAAATAGTAACCCTTCTGTATTTATTTTTTAGACAGAAAGCTTGAGATTAGAATGAAAATAATATTTTTAATATCTAAGAATTCTGCTCTAGAGGTATTTCAGTGTCCTCTATTTACCTATTCCTTCTAATGTTTTTATGAGAGATTAACACAGCAGAAGCCTTGTGGAGCAGAATAAAAAGGAGGTGTGAATACTCACTGCAGCTTCTGATTCTTTGACTTTGTGGGTCTTAACTCAAGAACCAAGTTGAGCTGTGTCTTAAAACTCATGCGGCTTGCACACAAACTTAATAAGCCTCTTAGCTTGGGATAATCTGCATTCAATGGATATACCATATCAATCAATTATAAGTACCTGGGAGAAGGGTTTCCTCTCTGCACTTTCTTAAGCAGTGCACAGAGCACCCACTTGCTTTGTCAGTATTTTACATGTTTAGCAAGCAAGTTCTAGTTATACCTCTTTCCTACTTATATCTCCTGACCAGCTAACTCCAATTTGATATTTACACGGCAATTACTATCACTACAGTGTTACGCCAACTGGAGGTGAATAATTTGAGTAGATTCATCATCCAAGGTGGCACAATTTAAACCATCTCCTTGATCCTGAAGGACTTCAGAGGTTGTGTAGACATATCTTTTCATGTCAGTCACCTGATCTGCCCAGAAGCTGCAGCTTTTCCCTACACCAAGCCTCTAGTCCAACCATGGACAATGCAAAGCATTGCAGCATGTGGAGCTGTGAGCTACGCAGCCCTGTGAAGGAAGAGGTCAGTGAGTACCATTGAGGTCAAGGTCGGCATTCAAAGTAATACCTCAGCTATTCAACCTTGAAGAACGGGAAGTGTAATTATCTGCACTGAGATCAAATGGTACTATGAGGTAAATCATCACAGAGCTAAACTGGTTCACATAACTGAGTTCACTAAAACAATGGGAAACACGAGAAAGGTGGCAGATGAGCCTCGGTTCAAACAGGGTGGTCGTGGTCATTTCAAAAAGCAAACTGCACAGGGAGATGTGCAGACTAGAAAACAGCAAAGTGTAACAAGTGAGTTTACATGGCTACTGTATGAACTGAATGCATGATATTAACACTGCCTGAAATGTCCAGCATGTGCATGAGGCCATTTATCATGCACTCGTGGCCTTATTGCTAAATCTGTCTTACGAAACAACAACTGATAGCACAGCACAGGGCTTGTTGAACTGGAAACATTTGTAGGACAGGTTGGACTTTGGTCTCAAATTGTTGGATTAATTTTAACCCCTTTAGGTGCTATTTGATCACCCACATTAGAGCTATGTTTGGTATTTATACTCTGTCCTACTGAAACAGATATTTTAAAGAGACATAGGTCCTAACTGCCAGACACTGGCAACCTTACGTAACAGCAGAGGGACAGCATCTCCAGAGAAGCAGAACGTTATTGCCAAAAGATGAAACTGCAGTCTCAAAAGAAAGCAATGCATGTTCCAAGTCCTGACTGCCAGGTCAGGCTCTGTAAGGTTATGGCCAAGATGCAGCCAGACAGGAGAGCCCTTTCTGAAACTTGTGTGTTAGCCAGGCAGTGCCTGCACTTCACACAGCGGGGCTGCAGTCTCACTTTCTCTGTCTAAACCTCCTTTCCTGTGACTTCCAACAAGAGATGCCTGCAAATTAGATTTCAGACAATACAATAAAGTCTATCTCACACTAGGTGTTGCAGATGAATCTGAGTTTTGGAAGATAGGTGTTGAGCATCTCTCCAACATTTTAACTGCTAAGGAAGCTTCTTGTATGTCCAAGCAACAACAGAAACCTTACAAGCCTGCTTACAAACATGAAGTATAAAGCTCAAGACAAATGTTATCCAAACCAGGACACAACCACAGCTTATGTCAGTGGGAGATGGATATCATTAAAACACACATTCCCCAGTAACAGTACAACTTTGTCTGTTCTTAAATATCTAGATGTTAATACCCTGCATATGTCCAGTCAGCTAGCTGTGTGTTCCAGATGTTTTGATTTTTCGTGTATTTGCAGCTTTGCCTTTTCTTCCTTTTTTTTTCATTTTGTAGATTTATTTTTTTGTTTGCTAAAGCAGCATTAATAACTGCTTCACTTTTTTTCAGGGAGAGAAAAAAAAAGGTGAAATCATGATGGAGCCCTAAGTTTTCTCCCTTTTCTTAAAATGAGCAGCAGGTCTGGGTGACTACTTATTGCATAAATGAATGAGTAGTCACAGGAAGGGCAAAGAAAAGACTGATTGATCTATTACTCAGCAAACTAACTGATTAAAACACCTGTACTTTTAATATTTATCTGAATTCACTCAGAATGGATGAAATACCAGAAGATTCAAAAAGTGCCAATGCTTTTCCTACCCTTAAAATACAAGAAAGGATTTAGGAATTAAGATCAGCTCGGATGATCATCTTTCTGGGGCAGGAGGAAACCCTCTAAATGCCTAAAAGATGATTAACAACAAAAATGGCTCTAGGAGTTGATCAGGAGCTTAAAACATTACCATGCCGTTGTGCAAAAAAAACGTACTTGCACTAGGATTTACAAATATTTGTCTGCAAGAAATGTAACTTAATCTGCACTCAGTAATGGAGTACCATTTTCAGCTTTGAAATTCCAGCTTCAGAGCAGACGTTGGCTGAGAGACTCCAGAGGGTCACAACGGGACTCCCCAGGAGCGAGGTGACACTGATGTTTCTGTCAGCATCACCATTTGTGTATGGGTGCCAAGGACTGTTTTCACCAACAGACCTCCCAGAGTCCTACGAGATTCCTCAGAATCCAAAGTCTAGGAAAGACCTTATGAAGAAAACCAAAATTATTTCAAATTGAATGCTTTGACAGAAAGGGAATTAGCATTTCTCAGGGGAACTGATCTCAACATTTCCGACCCTGACGATACTGATTTCTAACAGCTGGCCACAGCTCTGGTGCTGCTCAGATATTCCCACCATACCACAAGCACCCTAAAGCAAAGTCTCTTCTACAAGTTTTATATTGGTTTTCAAACCCATCCAAAAGGGCTTCAAATAATGATAGGAACTTGGATTAAAAAAAGTTCCATCAATCTCATCACTTAATTAGCAGGCAAGAATAACGACAAAAGAAAAGAGCTGCCTTTACTATCTAGAAAAATACCATAGTCCATCCACTAAAAAAGAAAAGCTACACAAACACATAAAATACAAAGCATATTAAACATATATACATTGCTTTTTCTTTTTATCACATTTGCATGATGTTCTTCTCACTTGCAAACAAGAACATCCCAACTGTAGAACAATTCCTGCTTTGATGTTATATAAATAAACTTCCAAAATCTGAACTCACAAGTAACATCCACAACATTAAATAAAGGCATAAAACTGGTTTCAGTTAAAACTTCTATCTCTTATTTTGATAAAAGGACATATTCAAAATGACACAGGTTATATTTAAAGGGTAAATTCTGGACAGAACAAAATGTTTTACAGAAACAACTACACTTGAGAGGGTTTGGACTGTTGAGACTAATATTTTTGAGTCTTCTCATCCAAATTTACCAAAATTAGTCCAGATTTAAATGGTACTCTTTTACTAGTACTTGTAGAAAATCTAATATTGAATTATAGTTTAAATTCAGCCATGGTACTCAAATCACAGAATCACAGAATCATCTGGTTGGAAAAGTCCTCTGAGATCATCAAGTCCAACCATATCTGCCCCCTTTCTAAACCCTCNCCTCACTGCCCTTCTCTGCACACGCTCCAGCCCCTCAATGTCGTTCCTGTAGTGAGGGGCCCAAAACTGAACCCAACACTCAAGGTGTGGCCTCACCAGCGCTGAGCACAGGGGCACAATCACCTCCCTGCTCCTGCTGGCCATGCTGTGTCTGACACAGGCCAAGATGCCATTGGTCTTCTTAGCTACTTGAGCACACTGCACTACACTCTTAAATCTCTATAAATGTTGTATATAGATAAGAAGTTACATACTTTATATGAAATACATACTTATACCCTACATATGGCAAAGTGATGTTGATAAGTAACGTTATGGAACAGGGATGTATTAATGGGGAACATTTATGTCCCTACAATCTCTGCCACCCAGTAATTTCCTTAATTTATTCTAAACTTCAAAAACTCTTGACTCTTTTCAGAGTGACACAATTTAAAGGAAAATCATCCTTCAAAAAGATTATACCTAATTTTCCAAAAAATCCATAATGTGCCCTTCTAGATGGTTTAAGCTTATCTTGAGTTGTGGGTGGAACTAGTGGGGTTTTTTCCCATCCCCTATTATTATCACTTACAGGGAACAGAAGATCCTTTGCTTTCCAAGGGGATGTATAGTGCTGTCCTTCCAATTCTGCCGGGTCCCAAAGGCAGAGATTTCAAAGTGGATACACTTTTGCAATTGAAAAATAGTTCTGTAAGCAGTGCAACTCCTCTAACCTGGTTTCTAATGCACCTTTTTTTTTTTCTGTGATTGACTACTGACTCTGTAAACTGAATTATACTTTAGCTGCAGTATGCATTCAGCTCCAAAACGTTTCCATCACAATTCACACAATCTCCTCCACAGTCTGAATTTGCCTCTCTGGTGAATTGTCTGAGCTGTGAGTATGTGGTATGGCTTTCATGGGGTCTCACCCACACGTGAACTCTCTGATGTGTAAGAATTGTGGAGCACACACTGCATCTTTTTTTACATGATACTAATTCAGGTCTTCCTTCTCCACCCAGCCAGTAATTTTCCACAGAATTATAGAAAAAACCAGACATATAGTATTTGACAGGTACAGAACAGAGTATCCTATAAAGCACACAGTGTACAGAGCACATCATAGAAATGCAGTATTTTTGAGATGCTTACCTCTCTATCATAATTTCACAAACTCAGATAATGGGTAAGAAGGTTACCGATGAAGTAAAGCCTGCCAAGGTGTTTTGACATGCCCAATTTTTGCAGGAAATCATGCTTAAAGAAAAGCTAAGGTATACTTTATGATTGGGTCTGAGTCATGATCTCATAGCAAATAAGAACAGAGGCTGGCCTATCATTCCTTACCTAAACAAATGCCTAGACGTTCAGTTTTCAATAACCATAACTCCAGTTTATATACTGCATAATCTTAATTGGAAGGAAGCATGTTCGGTTACCCTATTCATTCTCCAGGTAAAGTCATACCCTGACAGCTACAGAAATAAATGTACATGGGCTATGAGAGAATGTCTGCTGTCTCATACCTGATCCCTGTTTCTGTAATGCAACTGTAAATTCCAAGAGTATTTTAATAATGTTCTTTTCCAGCTTGAAAGTTTTTTATCTAAATTTCTTTTGGATTTTGACATCTAATGCTCCATATTTGTTCCTTTCTAATACTAATACACTAAAGTTAAATAATACATCTCTTATAAATGTGCAAATCTGTGTCTCAGTCTCAAAATTTTGAACAACTAACCATATTTGGAGAAACACATCTGCTACTAACCTTAGTTTTTCAGATTACTGTACAAGACAGTAAAATTTTTAAGGTTTTATTTATTTTAAGATCGCAGTAAAGACTCTAAATTTTAAAAGAAAAAATATGTATTGGCAATAAAAAAAAGACAGTTAGCACTAAATTTGTTAGATGATGAACATTTGTCTCACAAGTACTTGTAAGAACTGTGTTCTCCGATTTGATGAATATAAAACAGTTGCAGAGGAAAGAAAAATACTGTAGGCTAAATACAAACATTCTTTGCTTTGCTATTCTTTTAATAATGAACTTCCTTGGAAGGCCAACCTCTAATCTTACATGTGTTCTATATTTGTAGGTACATCTCTGTCAGGAAATGCTGTGAGATGGAAGTTTGTGACAGATAAACTTTTTGGCCTTAAAAAATACTATAGATATTACTTGAATGTCAGAAAGAATCATTTCCAAACTTTGCCCACAATTCAATATTCCTTTATTTTAAAACCATAACAAGCTTGGTGATAATTAGTAATTCAAATATCGATTATACAGTCATGTTGAAGTTTGTCATAAAAATAAAGCATGGGAAACATAATTAATGCCACTATTTATGGTGCTGTTAGCGCTTGTTTTGCATGAACAGCCCATATAAATGAACCTCACTATATTCCTGAAGTCCTTTGGCCCCTATCTAATAAGTAGGGATAGGATAAACTGGTTTTGTCTAGTTTCGGATCCTACTGAATATGAGATACCAAGATTTTTAGCCTAAAAGTATTGGCCATACATTAGAGTTACCATAGTCTGCAAAATAAAATGCAGAGGAGAAACCTAATAGAAAAAATGAGTGAAAAATAAAGCAAAGTGAAATGATGTGAAGCCAAATACTAAAGCAAATATCAAAACTCAACAAAATAGGACAGAGAAAGGAAATTTAAAAGACAGTCATTAGTATATTCTCTGCTTTTCTTGACGGAAAGTATGGCTAACAGAAATTCATACAGCTCTCCTAACAGTACCACATCCCAGAAGTGAAAAAAATAATATTTTTATTTATTCAGTCTAGAAAGAATGAAAAACAAAAGGTTTACCTATCTCCATTTTTAATTCAAATTAGCAAATCCTAAAATTATGTCAATTTTGCAGATAGTCACTTGCCAAATGGGAAATACCAAAACTCAGACTTTTGCCACCCTGTTTTGCACACCTCATGCACATATTCTGCAGTAGAGTCTTTCTTTCCCCTTTTACACAATCCATCCTTGGCATGGGCCATCATCTTATTCCCTGAACAAAAAGAACAGGGCTCATCTCACACGCAAGGAGTGAAATGCTTTATCTTAACTATTTTGGATGTGGATTCACATATTGTATGCTTGACAGCTTGGCCTCAAGTCAAAGCAATAAATTTTGTAGCTTGTGTCTCACTGTTCTTCATTACTGTATTAAACAGGTAAATATTTGTGAAATACCATTCCCATAACAATCCTTATAAAGTAAGGGTCTTATTCTACCTCTTCCTCACTTTTTCAGCAAGAAATTCCAGAGAAATTATGGTCAAAAATGTTCTTTAAATTCAAGTGAAGAGTAACAGATAAGTACAAGATGACTTCTTTGAGTCCTTTTTATTGGACAGTACTTCATGCAATAAAATCACAGCTGACACTGACTTCAGTTACTGTTATGTGTGTTCAGCACCACAAATCAGAACCCTTGATCTCAGACCTGCATATCCAAAAACTAACACAAAAAGCACATCCACATAGCCAGCATTCCCCGGTGAAAGCTAAGGCAGTATGTTTGATACTGCACAGACCTCTGTGACCAAGGCAGAGACACCCACTTTTTAATGGTTTTCCCTATAAGGGCTACTTTTCTTACTTTCTCTACAGGAATCTTGTAGGAAAAAACCCAACATATAATCATAACTAAAATGAACCATCAAGCTTTACAGTCCCATTAAAATAGTAACCGCACTTTTGGATTTTCTACTCTTAAGCACTAAGCTTTGCTGGATTGCGGTCGACACCATTCACACGTTATCTCTTTGGTTTTAATTTAAAAGAATTTAAACAAAACCAGAAACCCCATTGTGTTGCTCATGAAGACACGCAAAGCTCACTGGCAGGAACTAGTCCAGCAGTTGCAGGTTGCTCCCTTGTGCGTGGAGCAGGATCTGAAGGAGTAATGCACACACCAGGCCATGATGTTTCACTGGCATTACATGACAATGGATGAAGGCTGGTCAAACAGATCCCTCTCTTCCACATCAGGTTGTTTGGGACCCTGCTCCCCACCCGCCAGAGCCTCCTGCCCCCATTTCCCCATCCCAGCCCCTCCAACCCACCTGTTCCTAAAATCCAATCTTCCTTTGCTATTTTTCTGCTCCAAGTCCCAGTCCTCTTCCCAGCAGAGCTCTCAGTCTCACCATGTTCCTTATTTCAGCCATCACATTCAGCCAGTACCTGCCCCATGGCACCTCTCCCATTTTCCCTCTTTTTTTTCTTTAATACTCAAACACCTTTTGTCTGCTGCTACCACCTTCTTGCATTACACAGCCTTGTCCTCAAGGCACGGCCCTGTGGTTTTTAAAGCCTTCACTGAATCTTTTGGCTTCTGTTGTATCTGCTGCCCATCTACCATCCAGTTCTGCACCTGCTTCTCACAAAACATCTTCCAAATCACTTTGGTCAATGCTAGGACTCCACTGGGGCCAGCCAGCCAGCCCCATTTACAGATAAAAGCCACACACCCTGCGTTTACAGTATGACAGTATCACAAGGCTGGAAAAGACCTTTGAGACCATCGAGTCCAGCCTATGACCCAACACCTACTCATCGTCTAAACCACGGCACCAAGTGCCTCATCCACTCTCCTCTTAAACACCTCCAAGGACGGTGACTCCACCACCTCCTCGGGCAGTGCGTTCCAAAGGCCAATCACCCTATCAGTGAATTTTTTCCTAATATCAAGCCTAAACTTCCCTATTTCCATCTCCCTTATAATACACTCCCTTCGTAAGTATCAATATTTGTTCTTCAACATCTCTTGCAAAAACAACTCACAGTAACATCTTGCCAAATTTATACAAATCATCCCAATCCAGAAAGCCAGTACATAACACGGATTAATTCGTGCTCCAGAAAACAATAAGCATAATGCTACAAATACTAAAAGCACATGCCAAGATGCAGCACTACTGACAGCCACTAAGTTTTTCTTTTAGAGAAATCTCATCTAAAACACTAAGCAGTGAGTGCAACCTTGCTTTTATTTCCAAAGCATTATATAGCACAAAAATTTTTAGATAAAATGAATAAAAGCAGCTCCCAAGAGCACCATAAAAATCACATCCCTTAAAAGGACACACTCGCTGCTCTGTAAATCCCACATAACTTCCTTTTCTCAAGGCACCAAATAAATAAGAGAGCAGAAAGGGGACAAACTACTGTTTAAAAAGCTTTAACTTGGTGTTTCCACAATATATTGCTAAATAAGTAAGACGGCCTGTGAGTGAGACCAGAAGTCTAAGCCCTCCCACCTCCAGTTTTTAAGTTTCCTCTCTTCTGCCTTTAATAAAGTGCTCCAGACCCAGTTTCCTTTGTAGAAACAAACAGATCATCCATCTCCCTGAGTAAGATTAGGTGTCATCACTTCTCCCTTCTTTGTGAAATAATAAAAGTCATACTGCGGGGGGGGGGGGAGGGAGAGGGAAATCTTTTAAATCTTATTCAGCCAGGAATAAAAACTGTAACCTTGGATGCCATGTGTGTGAAATGAAAATACACAGTTTCAAGTTACAAAGGTCTACAATTTACACTTCTTTTTCCTGTGGATTTAGGATGGAGGGGCAGCAATTTCTATTCTGGACTGAAAAGATTCTGCTTCTCACTCATGTTTAAATAACAAAACTTATTAGAAGTCCAATTAGAACACTACTACTTATTTCCTAATATAATGGCAATTTGCCCTCATTTTTCACTGTGCAGATTAAATAGCTACTTTTAAATGTAGTTTTAAGGAGTACTGTCACAAAAACTAAGTTAAAAAGAGGCAACAGTAATGTTCAGATCAGTGAAAGTAGATCATAATCTTATATTATCCTCCACATTTGTTTGCATTCTGAAAGCATATAAGCCTTTCCAAATACACTTGATCTGTTCAGTTTTTACACAAGAAATGAACTCACAGCTGCCTTGTCAGGACCCAACAACAGTTTTACCTGCAAGGTTGAATGAGATCCTGTGCCTGCACTGATGACTGTTCTCTCACATTATATTTCTCACACTTGCTAATAATTTCAAATTACCATTTTAAAAGAAGCTTCACAATACGGCTCACACTTTGACTGCAAGAGATTGTGATTTAGCACTGACAGACCAACATTTTTAGCTTGTATACAGCACCCAGCCATGAATGAACAACAAAAATATTTTGAGTCCTTTTATTTTCAAAACAAATGCTTTATGTACCAGAATCTGTCATTTAGAAATAATACACACACATACATACACACA
>VWPV01024514.1:0-12453 GCA_013389885.1 Geococcyx californianus | reverse complement strand
GGAGTCATTCCACCACATTTCCTGCTGCTGTTCAAGGACACAGGGGCAGCGCTAGGTGATGAGCTCCATCAGAGCAGGACAGAGGCAGCTCCAGCTCTGTACTGGCAGCAGCAGAAGCTCGGCCAGGCCAGCTCTGTTCCCAGCAGCAGGAAGATTCCCGTGGTCTCCTGCTCGAGGCCTCCCTGTGCCCAGCTTCAGGAAAGCACCAGGGCAGGGAAACTGCAGACAGGAAAAGGTTCCTGAAGAGCTTTCTACCAAAGACATCACCTCCTCCCACCCTGCCAGCAGGAAAAAGCCTGGGTAAGGCAGGCAGAGGCCATGGTGTCAGCCATCGCAGGGACAACACGACCAGCTGCCTCAGCTTGCAGAGCTTGGGAAATCAACCCTTGCACCTGCAGTGTTCCAGCAGCCAGCCTGCTGGAGGAGCCAGCTTCTGCAGCCCGTCTCCCAGAGATCCTCACTCCATGCGGACACTAAACCCAAGAACCGGAGACCAGCGGCTGGCTGGGGAGGGATTCACTCTGGTAAAGTACCAGGCGGTGTTGTAACTCACCTCCCAGTCACTGCCTGGAGCAAACACCAGTGCAGCCAGCCAATACTGGTAGGAGTGAACGCCAGCAGCCTTCAGCAAACAGGGATTCACATACAGGGGAGCATGGGAAACAGGGAAAGGTACCAAAACCCTTCCCCATGGGTTGATGGGGGCATCAGTGGGAAATTCATGCAGCACCACAGTGACCTGCCTTGCTGAACAAGGGCCGCCAAGCTTTCCCAGTCCCTCCTGTGGCCAATTGTGCTGGCACATGGCAAAGGAGGCCACCAAGGTGCTGGTGACCCTTCTCACCACGAGTGGGGACCATTGGATGCCTCCTATCACCCCATTCCTGCAGCACATGGGGGTTCAACCTCCAGCAAGCACCACATCAGCTCTTGGGGGGTGGAGAGAACAATAGCTAACGCTGGAGAAGGGCAGACAAAGCTCTTCCCTGTGAAGCTGTGCAGCAAAGGTGCTGAGTGACAGCCACTAGCAAGGCCTCACGAGTGACTCTGACCCTGATCTGGGGGGACTGAGCTGCAGGCAGCTGCCCCAGCCCCACACTCCAGCCATGCAGAGACATCCTGAGCTCCCTTGAGGCACTAAGGTTCTACAAGAATCAACAGGTTACAACTCAAGGAGATAAGAGTACAGACCGGCACGACCCATTCCACAGTCCCTGCTCTCCAGGCCTTCTCCCTAAGCCCAGTACCCATCTGGCAGCCCCCCTTCACAGCTCTCCAAGGTGCCTGAGGTACCCGTGGGGAGGAAGGTGACGCCAAGCCCTTGAGAACAACAGCTCAGCCACTTCGCCGAGAGACACCGCTCCCCTCCCCCTTCTTTCCGGGGTGGATTTTGGGGATTACTCCCACTTTTTTAACCAAAACGAAAGGCTGTCGCGCCCGCAGATACCGGGCCACCCCTCGAAGTCAGGCCCAGCCCTCTCACAGCTCCTCTTGCGTTATAAAGTGTCCCAGCCCAGACCGGCCACTCCCCTTCAGCTTCTCTCGCCTCGGCCCGGCCTGTCCCTTCACAGCCCCTCCGATCCAGCCCTCCACCCCTCACAGCCCGCTTCCCCTGACGGCTCCCCGCCTTCACAGCCTCACCCCATCACAGCTCGCCCCCTTCCCTCACAGCCCCCCCACTTACGGTGCCGGTGAAAATGTCCTCGCCCTCCGTGTCGCTGTCGGCCGCGCCGCTGCTGGTCTCGGGGAAGGGCGGGGGCTGGCGGAGCGCGGGCGACGGGGAGCGAGAGCCGGCGCCGCCAGACGCCATGTTCCGGCCGCTTCCGCCTGCGCCGCCGCGCCGGAAGCCGCGCCCCAGCGCCGGGGCGGGGCCAGCAGGCGGGCGGCATCTCCATTGGGCGGTACCGCCGCGCGCCCAGCCCCCTCCCGCCGGGGGCAGCCAATGAGCGCCGCCGCTCGCTTCCGTTGGCAGGCGTCGCTGCATCCCCATCTCTTTGGGTGAGGCGTGAGGGGGGGCGGGGTTGTACCGTAGCGGCGGCGGAGGGAGCGGGCTCACACCGCGTGGTGGAGGGAGGCTGTGAGAGCGGGGGAACGCCCCCGCCATGCACCCCCAACACCCCCCGTGGCCACAGACCCAGCACCCCAGCAGTGGNGGGTGGTCAGGGATTGGCACAGCTGCCCAGGGAGGGGGTGGAGTCACCATCCCTGGAGGTGTAAAGGTGGGTAGATGAGTTTTTTAGGGACATGGCTTAGTAGGGAGAGGGAGACAGATACAGTTGGACTCTATGATCCCAGAGATCTCTTCCAACCTAGTGATTCTATAAAAATAACCTTGGTTCCCTCAACACTGTGGCTAGGCACAGGCCCCTCCATGGGCCTTGGTCCCCTCAATGTCCCAACCAAGATAGCTGTGTTCTTCTCAACACCCCAGTCAAAACAGTAGGGCTCTTCCCAATGAACCTGCAGAGACAGCTGTGGTCTCTCCACTAAGGACACCCAGCTGAGACCCAATGTGCTGAGATGGCTGCCAGTCCCTCAGTGTCCTGCCTGAGATGCCACAGTGCCTTTGAAGTCGCAACCAAGGTGGCCACAGTCCCCTTGGTGCACCAGCTAAGCTTGTTTTGGCCCCCCAACACTCCAACCACTCTCCCCAGGGTGAGAGGTCACCTGACCTCTGAGGCTGTTACAGTCCTCTTCACAATGGTCCCCTCAACACCTCAGGTGGGACAGCTGCCAAACTCTTCCACACCCAGGGACACGTTCAGCTCAAGAGATTTCAAGAGGGGCAACACTCCTGTGAACCACATCCATCTTTCCCTCTTCCTGCCTTTGATTCCCCCACCTATACATCCCATAATAAGTTGAGCAATGCCCAAATGCTCTTCCCTGTGCCTCAGGATGAGCCCTACATTCCCAGGATGAACTCCAAAACTGCAGAGCCAGTGCTCCCTCTTTGTCCAGCTACTCACTTGTGCTGATGTTGGCCCTAGTCCCATAGGGCTGATGGCTCTGTTGGGGCAGCACTAGGAGGAGCCCAGCAGGGCTGTAGGTAAAGCTGAGCCAGGTGAGACACCTGTGACTTCCGTCAGTTTCAGGTTGAGAGAGAAAGTCCTGGTGCAGATAAACCCTGGCCTTGTGGACACCCTTCAGCCCGGTTATTTCTTTCTCCGCATGGGAAGTGCCAAGGGGGCTGCTGGGGGTACAGGTCCCTCCGTCATGGGAGAGTAACCCAAAGAATTTATTTTCTCTCAGCAGTGCAGAGCAGCAGAGACCTGCAGCCCTTCTACCTCAGGGCAGTTGGTTTCATATGGAATAATGACCATGTTGCATTTCCCTCCTCCATCTAGGCTGGCTCTCAGGGGAGGAGCACTCAGTTGCAAACCCAAACCATAACACAGCTTATCCTTTCCTGCTGCAAATCAGAGCAGCTGTGGGTTCTCTTCTGTCCCAAATCCTCACTAGGGTTCATAGCAGCCAAGCCCATCTTCTTTTGCTTACACGTAGGCTACCACACAGGTGTTGTCCCACATCTCCTCAGTGGGTTAAAACTGATGACAACCCACCAGTGTCACGATTTGCACAGGGGTGAACACAGCTGCCCCAAAGAAGCTTCCAAAACTTAAATCTGGAGAAGGCTTTGAACCTGCTTGGGCAAACCTGATTCTGAAGGCAGAGGGGAAAGGCTGAGGCTGTAAGACACCAAGATGAGAAGGAGAAGCGCTGAGATGACAAAGAAAGCCACTGTCAGAATAATCTGGTGCACATCCAGCTGGAACTCACAGCCTTTTAGACCCCTGGCAGCCTACACCTCGCCTCAGGCACAAAGGGCAGGAGTCCCCCCAGATCCTGCCTCCCATCTGTGGCATCTCCCCTCTTTGTATAGCTGGATTCAGGCATCTCATCTGCTCCTCTGAAGTGTGGTTCAGAAGCTGACATGGGAGCTCTCTTGATAAGCTATGGAGGCAAATCCCACCCAGCCATACCCATCACATCCTTGTTTTCTGCAGATCCTCGCTGTGCACTGGTTGGCTCTCTGGAGGATGTCAGTTCAAAGGAACACTTTCACTTCCTTTGGTCTTTACAGGGCTGGAGCTTGGGTACTTACAATAAATACCAAGCTGAGACAGCATCCTGGTGCAAACCTCTTTTGAATGGTTTTGGTATCAAGTGTGGACCTCTGGATGGACATCCAGGTGCTTCAGCATAGCTGTCCTGGGCTTGGACATCCCATAGGGACAGGAGAAATCCCACCTCATATCCCAGGCAGGAGCTACAAAGATTTCCAGGGTGACAGCAGATGCTGCACCCAGGCACCCCTCAAGCCCTAGGGCAGAAGCAAGCATCAGCTTGTGGTAGTCATGGTCCAAGTGGCTCAAGACAGATGCCCAAGTGTGCATCATCACAATGGTGTCTGCAAGTCTTTAACCTAACTGGCCTGAGCATCTGGCAGAGAGCAGAGGTGCTTTGTCACCAAATCCCTGGGCATTGAAGATCCCCCACATCCTTCCCATGGGCACCCAGATGTGCCATCCTGCCTGCACAGAGCTTTCCCTTTCCCCTTGGTACAAGCTTTGACCTCACTCTCCCTATCACATCCCTTCTCTTTCAGGCCCATTCCCCTCCCTGGGGGCTCAACTATCCTGTCTCCACCCACGCGTCCTCTGAGCCCCTCTCTGCTCCCTTCTGAGCGCATTGCCTTCTCCTCCATCTCCCTTTATCTTGCTTCTCCTTCACTGTGCACGTGGACACCTATCATCCCCAAAAAGGGGTCTCTGTGCTTCCAGCAAAGCCGCCCACAGGAGCCAGAGGAGCTCATTAATCACCTTTTTATTTCCTGTGCTGTACACAAAGTCAATAGCCCCAGGTGCTCCCAGCGCCCCTGTGCAGACCCCAACACCTGCCAACACCTGTCAGGCATGAGGCCACAATAAGTTACCCCCTCCCCGTGTTATGGTCCTGGCACTGGCCCTGGAATGCCAGCTCTGCCAGTGCCCATTCACCCAGCATGCCCCACACCAGGTGAAGAGTTAGCTTCAAAACTCAAAGTCACAGCATCGGGCCCTGCCCGTTCCCAGCTCTCCTGGCCATGGCTCCCATCCTGGCTCAGCACGGCAGCGGGGAGCACCTGTGGGGAAAGGACAAGGCTGTCGCACTCACCTTGCCAGCAGCTGATGCCAGCTGGTCCCAGAGGAGGAGCAAAGCCACAGGGGTTACCCTGAGCCCAGCAGACATCTGGAGACTGGTGTCTCCAAGGAGACAGAAGCCCCTGATAATCATCCAGGATCCCCAGGAAAGACAGCGAGCTGTGGTACTCACTCTGTCTTGGCTTTCAGGTGGTGGATGGTCTGCTTGTCCAGGTAGCGGCAGAAGAGTGAGAGAAGGTTGCTAGGCAAGAAGAGAGGCTCCACTAGGGAGGCCTTGGGCACTTGGGATAGCTCCCGGGCAACCAGGAACACTGTATCTGTCCTGGGGGCATTGACATGTAGGGTGAGTGCCCCACCAGCCAGCGAGCCCCAGCCCAGCTGCTCCCACTGAACCTCACCACATCTCGAAGTCTCCACCACGTGGCTCCAGTGGCACGTCCGAGGACAGCAGCCTCTCACCATGGCTCAGCAAGGAGTAGAGCAAGGAGATCCCAAACTGCAGGGAACCACCAGAAGGTGTGTCACAGCTGGCAGTGATGGCACCTCAGGGACAGCACAAGGCTCTGCCCTCCTTAGGGCACATACCTGGTTCTTCAAGGCCATGGTGAGGGCAAGCTCTGGGGACTCGGGCAGAGGCCTGGTCATCTCCTGCAGGACCTCGATGAGTTTGCTGAAGGCCATCCCACCCACCACCTTGTTCAATGGGCTGTAGAGCAGGGGGAGAGACTGGGCAGGGCAGAGGGGAGAGCAGGGTTCTGAGACTGTTCGCCCCATCACAGCCACAGCCCCATCCCAACACCTGGGACGGACACAAAAGCCAACACTGCCCTTCCCCCTGGGGACTGCCACCAGGACCCGCTTTAACTCCTCCTGGAGACCTCTCTCCTCCTCAGGGAGGGAAAGAGGCTCCTGTCATGTCAGCCCCACCAGCTGCTGGCCTGTGCTGGGACCCAGCAAGCCTGGCACCCCGCATTGCCCAGGGTGCCCCCTAGCAGGAGCAGATGGGGGAAGGAGGCAGCCAGGGATGTGCTCACCTCATCCAATACATCCTTCTTCATTAGGAAAGGCAGGTGGTGGGTGATGGTCAGCAGAATCTTCTCTGCTTGCTCCTGGGTCAGGTGGGGCAGGAGCCGGGCTGTGAGCTTCTTGCCCTTCCGCACACACAGGAGCTGCAGGAATTCATCCTCTGCCTCCCTGGGGATGAAGGCTCCGTTGGCACAGATGCTGAGGGACCTGTAGTGTCTCTGCCCATCCAGAAGGACCACAGCATCAGCTCCAGTGGAGGATGAGGGTCACGGGCAGGGTGGTGACACAGAGGACAGGACCAACCCTCACCATCACCCAGAATGACTCAACCATGACCATATGATACTAGTGAAGACCAAAGTGTGCTGCCCACTCCTCTTTCCCCACAGCACAAACTCACTCTTTGCTGCTGCAAGTCCTGATTTTCAAGGCTTGGTAGATAAACTCCACTTCTTGGCTCTTCTGCTCCTGACAGCAGGGTTGCTGCTCCTCTGGGGCCAGGGACATTCTTCGCTCCATCTCCTCCACTTCCAGCAACTGCAGGAAAAGCTGGAGAAACCACACAGGGTAAGGGTGCAGCCTGAAGCATCCTCTGCCTACCAGTCATCCAGGTCCTCTGCCCAGGCAGAAATTGAGCTCCTCAGATTAAAAGACAAGCATCTGCATCATTCCACCCTACCCCAAACCAAGGCTCACTCACCTTCTCAATCCTGTGCAGCGCCCGAAGCCGATGGCTCCCTGCAGCCTTCATAGGGGGGGGAGAAAGGAAGGCACAAGAGTTACAGCCAATACCAGACCCCACCACAAGCAGAGAGTTGGGCCAGCTATCTCCTGGGGATCAGAGGCAACTTCAGGATACAGAGCAATTCCATGGAGAGGACATAGCCAGCTCCAGCTGCCTGGAGTCCCAACACAACTCTTGGGAGGGAATATGCTGCCACCACTGAGGTGGCACCAACTCCATCCAGTGGCTCAGTAACAGCACTCAGAGCTGGGGCAACACCCATGCCTGGTCACAGCAGCTTCTAAAGCTCCTGCTAAAGCTGCTCCAGGGCTAGGGGAAAGCTTGGAACTGTGTCCCCAAAAGCATCCAGAGCACGCACCAGTCCAGCTCTGCCCCACCTACCTCCTCCACGAGGGCGTGATGCACGGCATCAATGGCCCGGCGAGGGCTGTAGCAAGTGGACACAGCAACCTGACCCAGCGAGCCAGCAATGCGCACCACTGCAAGAGAGGTAGGACACACTGAGGCTGTGTCCTGCAAAACCTTGCCTGGCCCCCCACCCGCCCACCACAGCCTTTCACCAGAGTCATATGTCTCCACTTTATGGATGAATGGCGTGACCAGCTTAGGAGGCTCCTGCTTGTTGCGCCCACCGAGCAGCTCCTCCTCCGCCTGTTTGCGCTCCAGCCGGTGGTAGTACGTCTGTAAAAACAGGAGTAGCCAGGAGGAGAGCCACCACCAGCCTGGGCACCCTCTGGCTCCCAGAGAGATGAAGCCCCAAGCCCTGAGGAGCAGAACAAGTCACAGGTGCTGCCCACGGGAGCTCACCTGGTAATAGTAGTCATCATCCACATTCTCGCTCTGAAGTTGGATCATCTCCACCTTGATGACCCAGTCCTTCTCCTTGGAGGTCATCAGCCCAGCATAAGGGTCCACTTTAGGAGACCATAGCTTCTTGGGGCAGATGCTGGCACAGAAGACCACAGCCTGCTGTGACTGCCCCAGAGCCCCCCTACCTCATCCCATAACTTTGGGGACACAGGCCCCCTTACCTTTGTGCCTGCCCACCCTGCTTCTGCCGCTGGGTCAGGATCTGCTGGTGCTGGGGGTGCAGCTGGGTCATGTGGCTGGGAGCACTGCAGGGGAGACCAGAGAGGGGCTGGAGACTCAGCACTCACACCTGAGCCATCCCCAGAGAAGGCACAACCCCCCAGCTGCTGTGTGGGGCTCCAGTCCCATCTGAGCATCCCTCTGGCCATCCTACCAACCTGAGGTTCAGCTGGCTGCTGGCTGACAGGCTGAAGAAGACAGTGGGATCCAAAGAAGGAGGCATTGGACCAAAGTGCATGGTGAGAGGCTGCGGAGAGCTGCTGATGGTGGGTGACATGGACTGGAAAGGGGCTGGAGATGTGTACCCTGTGGTCTGAAGAGGAAGAAGGAAGTGTTTGAGTGCCTGAGCTTTCCCTTCTGAGTGTCCCAGCTGGCTTCTGGCTCCCGTCCTTGCAGGGGCCACCCTCTCCCTGTATGGAAAGTATGCGTGGGGCACCACATGGCAAGGTGATACCCTCCAGGATCCTGCTGCTAAGGCTGGGCCAGGTAAGGGGACCTGAGTATCACCATGGACTGCACACCCCAGGTCCATCACCAGTGTCCCAGCGTGACACCAATCACAACACTACACCCAGTGGGGACATCAGGACAAATAGATTCACAAAGCAACGGCTACATGAGTGGCATATCGGCAAGACACCAGAGACGTATGCTCAGGATTGAATGGAGCTGCAGGATCTACCCTGGATGGCAGAGCTTTGGGGAGGAACTGTCCCCTGCTGCTCCAAGGCCACCTCAGAAAGGACACAGCAGCAGCTCGTGGCTTAGTGCTTTACCTGGTTGGAAGCAAAGAGTGGAGAGGGTCTGCGAGGCGGTGCAAAGGGCCGAGGGGAGCATGGGGAGCGAGGCAGAGGTGACTGATGTAGGGTGGGAGATATGAGGTGTCAATAGGACAAGACTGCACCTCTGGGGAGGCAGAGGGAACACCAGAGCCCCCCAAGGCCATTACCTGCTGGAGGAAGCGCTGCGGGAAGCACTTGGAGGACATCAGTTTGAAGTCAGGGTGCTTGAGCTGGGGAGAGGCCCCGTAACCCCTGTGCACAGGGGAACTGAGGAAGTTGAGGGCCACATTGGTGGATGGTGGGGGCCTCTCCAGAACCTGGAGGATGGCTTTATCCTGTGGGAGGAGGGAGCAGCAGGTGGGAACGGGGTCCAGCTGGGATCACTTTAACTCCCCCTTGCATCAGGCAGCTCAGCAAAGGCTGTAGGTGTTGCTCAGATGCATCATGCACCAGCCAGGCTCCCATCCTGGCCGTGTGCGACAGCAGGGGACCCTCAGGGACACCCAGCACCAGGGTCCTGGTTCCCTCAAACTCAACAGCTTTGCCTCCAAATACAGGCTCTGCTTTGGGTGGGTACCTCCTCGCACAGCCTTTGCACCCAAGACAGACACATCCCTGCACCTCCAGACCCAGGATGAAGCTCCAAATCGCTTGCAGGACACCTGGCCCAGGGTGCTGATGAACCCCCATTTGCTCCTCTAGGGCCTGGTCAGGGGTACCCACCTCCAGCACATGGTGAGGTGGGATGCTGCTGGAGCAGGAGCCCCACACCGCAGGATCCATTGCCAGCTGGAAAACAGGGAGATAGTGAGGAAGGGGAAGTAGGACAGGAGAAAAGGGGCAGGGGACACTGAAGGTGTGCGTGTGGGCATTCTTACCATGTCCTCTTTGCCAAAATCTGCCCAGCAAGCACCAATCCTACTGTCCAGCACCGCCGAGTCCTGGCTCTGTGGGCAAAGAAGAGGTTACAGCCACAGCCTCAGGACATCAGGTCTTCCTCCCTTGGGCAGGGACCAAACCACCCACAGGTGCCCTCCATAGGGTAGGACCCACAGATGTGGGGATGGAGGGGGAGCAGCAGGTCCCTGCCTGCCCAATAGCCAGGTGTGGGGCCTCTCCCTCCTGCTCATACATCACCTCCAGCGTGGGTTTACTCTGCACAGCTCTCATCACCGCTGGGTCTCCCAGGTCATTAGGCTCCTCACAAGGCTCCTGGTCTTCCTCCTGTTCCTCAGACCCCAGCTCCTCCTCCAGCTCAGAGCCGACCTCTGGCTCCATCCCACCTTCCTCCTGGGGCTCTGCCAGCTCCTCCAGCTGCTCAGCTGCTCCCAGCCCTGATTCCTCTCTGACCTTGGTGTCCTCTGCCACCACTTCAGCCAGCTCAGGGCTCATCTCCGGAGGCACCTGGGGTTTTGCAGTGTCCTCCTCAGTAGAGCCTTGGTCTTGGAAGAAGGAAAGAGAGAACATCAGTGTGGGTGAGAGCCTGGGCCATGCCCACTAGGGTCTCTGCTCCTCAGCTCATTAAGGAGGTCACCTTCCTCATCCCCATCCTCCTCACTCTGTTGGGTGCTGGCCGATCTCCCTAACCCTGGAGCTCCCCTGAGCTCTTACCTAACCCAAAAGTCATCTCATTGTACAGGTCGAGCTCTTCGTCCTCCTCAGCCATCTCCTGCAGCAGAGGCGCATCTTCGGCCAGCAGGTAGTCCTCGAGGATCTGGAGTGGAAAGCAGCAGGGTCCCCGCTAAGGGCAGTGGGTAGGGTGAATCCCAACCTGCCCCTAGGTGAGGGCACTCAGTGAGGCTGGGCAGCCCCGAGGGTCCCGGCTGCCCCACGGCTGGAAGGGGAGAGGAGACCCACGCAGAGCGAGAGTCCCCAGCGCTGCCGGCGGGAGCAGGGGCCCCGCGGAGCCTGCCGGGACCGAGATAGCTGGGGATGCAGGGCATCAATTAGGCTTCAGAGTGAACGCCCGCTCCCGCGCACCGATAGCACGGCACGGGAGGGCAGAACAGCTCAGCAGCAACTCCCGGCACCGGGAGAGGCAGCTCCGGGTGAACTGGCACCGAGATAGGCGGCTCTAGGGGAACTGGCGCCGGTACTGAGTGCTCCAGGGGAGGCGGCCCTGGGAGAACCGGCCCCGAGCACCCCGGGGAACTGATACCGAGAGAGGCGGCTCCGAGGGCACTGGGACTGAGCGCTTCAGGGGAACCGCCACCGGCATCGACCGCTCCGAGGGAACCGGCACCGGTACCAGGAGAGGCGGCTCCGGCAGTACCGCCACCGACCGCTCCGACGGAACCAGCACCGGTACCAGGAGAGGCGGCTCCGGCGGTACCGGCATCGGCACCGACCGCCCCGGGGGAACCGGTACGAGTGCCGATCGCTCCGGGGAACCGAGGACTGGGGAAGCCGGCACCGGGAGAGGGGGCTCTGGGGCAGCCGGCACCAAGAGGGATGCGCTGGCCATGGGCGGGGCGGGCACTCACAACGAGCTCGCCGCCCTCCGTCATGGCCCCGCCCGCCCGTGTCCCTCTACGGGGCCGCGCTGTTCCCGCAGCCGCCTTTAACGGATGGGCGCCACCGCGCGTGCGCGCCCGCACAGCAAGGCGGTGCCCTAGATGCACTACTGCGCATGCGTGGTCCACAGCATGGCGGTGCCCGGCACGCCACCGCGCCTGCGCGGTGTCCTGGCGCTGCCCAGGCGGTGGGGAGCTGAGGTGGGCATAGCGGTGCGGATAGTGGTGCGGGATGCGGGAGAGGTTCGATGGCCCCATCCTTGGAAAGGGGTAAACCTGCTAACAGTGGTATCTGTCAAGTCATAGGGCACTCTAGCTCGGCTTTCTCTGCTCCTTGCTAGCGGGAATGTTTCCTAAAGTGTCCTAAAAGAGGAAGATAGGGCTGTTCCAACCACATCAGCACAGCCTGTGATTCATCATCTCAGTCGGCCAGGTGCTGCTGGTTATGGCAGAGTCCTCTCTAGGGATTCTCATCCCACCAGGCAAAGCCCGAATATTAGCATGCAGAAAGAATTGCTGTCTCCAAAATGATCCTTGTGCTGCAGTCAGCTGCTGGAGTAACAGATCCTCGCTGAGTCAAGGAGATCACTGCCCGAAGCAGAGCCAGGCTTACCCGTGGGTCAGTGAGCCCCAATGTCAGCCTGGCCGCCGATCCAGCAGTTTATTACTGTCAGAGCCCCCAAGATCCCTGATAAAGCTGTGGCAGCAGCTGTGTCCCCTTATCTCGCAGCAGAAATGCTCACCGGCAGCTGCAAGGTGTCGCTCCTGAGACAGGACCTGATTCGCTGATAACAAGTACATGCAGGTTTTCCTTTGCCCAGTCCCCTGATTTACCCGCTGCCTTTGGGAGGGGATTCTCCACACATGCTTTATGGATTTACGCTAGGTTTTTAAGTATCTTTAAAGTATTTAGAAGGCAAGGCTTAAAGTAGGCCAGGGTTAGAAGATCTCGATGATACTCGTTTTCTTCCCACTAGTAGTGGCTTTCCTTTCTTTTGTCTTATTTAACTCTTTAATCCCTGTGCAGCTGGTTGGAAGAAAACGCACCTGTACCTGCTTCCCTGTCTGAAACGGTGACTCTAAAGCAGTATGTGAGCTGCAGGACCACAGCCGCTATGCTCCGTGGTGTATATCAGATTATTCTGTGGAATTAC
>VWPV01024513.1:0-28888 GCA_013389885.1 Geococcyx californianus | reverse complement strand
TTTTTCAAACAGAATGATTCTGTGATATCCTGATACATGGGGTGGGTGCGATCTGCCTCCTCCATTGTTAGCCTTAACATCCCTGTGTCGGAGTGGCAGGGAGGTTTTGGTTATTAATGCCTGTGTTGTCGTGGTGGTTCCGAAACGGAGGGGTTAACAACTGGGCTTGTTTTCCCTAGAATTGAACACGTGAGAGTCATACTAACTGGTTTTCAGTAGGAGCAGCACTGGAGTGTGTAACCAAAAAAACACACTGCTGTTGTCAGACTTCTGGATTTCAATAGGGAATGCTACTTTGGTTTATTTTCTTTAGACATTCTAGGACACGAAGTTCTAAACTAAACTGAAAAGCTTTATCTGCTTAACACGGTTGTTCCTTCATTTTTGGGTGAGAGGGGGTTTAGCACCTCAGGGATGGAGTAATGCGTATAACCACTTTTGGGGGGCTTTCTTCAGCAAAATGTAATAATAAAAACATTTATCCCCAGAATTAGGGGATTCAGAATAGAATTGTAGAATGGTTTGGGTTGGAAGGGACCTCAAAGCCCATCCAGTTCCAACACCCTGCCATGGGCAGGGACACCTCCCACTGGATCGGGGTGCTCAAAGCCTCATCCAACCTGGCCTTGAATACCTCCGGGGATTGGACAGCCACCATTTCTCCAGGGTGTCTATAGCACTGGGGTAAGTGGTACCATTTTTGGATATGACACTGTCCCCTTATGCCCTAACGCGAAGTTGATAGTAAAGTATAAAGTGAGAAGTTTTGTATGGCTGTTACAATTTCTAAGAAATTAATAGAAATGCTGCAGCTGTGGAAGTGTGTTAGAAGCAGTGTGAATAGTGGGTCAGGATGGACCCTGTGGTAGCTCTCTAGTAATGATAGTTTAGGGTAATGCATTTAACGGGAAAAGTTTGTTACAAAATAACAGCTTACAAGCGTGGTCATAAAAAAAATAAATTAAATCACTAGATGCTTTGCAACTTTATGCTCCTTGTGCAGCTGCTTGCCTCGAAAGACAGTGTCCTTTGTGTGCTGTTCGGTGCTGTCACACAGCGAAGAAGGTGGCTTTTTGAGATAAGAGTGCACATCATCCTTAACGGGCCACCTGTGTCTGAGAGCTTAGTCGAACTGTTCCAGGCTTCCTTTATAATGGGGACTCTCACAGTTGACCCAGGGTGTGGTTTCTTAATAGCAGTCTGAACAGCGTAGGAAAGCTGTGGGGTGTTGTGTCCTTCTATGTAAAGATGAAATGTCTATGAACTTCTGGTTTCCGGGAGCGCTCATTTGTAGTGACGGAGAAGTTGAAGGTGGGAAACTGCGGTAAAAGGTAGGATATGAGAGGTGACTCGCCCGGCTACTGTGTATCACCATCACAGAAATTTAATATTAACTGTTAACAACACCCTCTCTGCTGTCCTTCATCCTGTAATGCTGAATATCTAAATATTTCTGATTTCTTAAATTTTGGACTTGACTTGGACCAGAGCAGCCTTTTCACTCATTGCTTTACATGTGCTTAAAGTTTTTTGGATGCAGTCCTGGAAGCTGTTCAGTCCTTACATCAAGTCTGCTTATTTAATAAAGGACTTGTGAGGGAATGTTAATTAAACAGTGTATGGAGTAAGCTGTAGGTGAGACAGGCTGAATTGGAAGGTATTACATGGAAGGAATATCAACTTCGTAGGCTGTATTTAGTATGACTTTACAATGTCTTACTTCCACTTTTGTGCTAATCTGATTTTCTCTACCGGCAGCATCTGTCAGGTGAAGACACTTCAGACAAAGTCACTTGGCAACACACCTCATTACTGCTTCTGTTAGTTATTGTTCAGTGCACTCCTTGGTTTTAAGGGCAATGCTGTGAAGCAGGGTGCATGTGTACCAGCTGTTAAGTTACTGAGAAAATGAGTTCTCTGTAAAATATGCACACGTTACATTTCCATACACTTTAACTGTTGTAATTTTTATTTTCCTAGACTAAGCTCTGTGTTTGGATAAAAAGGAATGAGGACTTGATAACTTACATGATGGGACAGCAAAGGAAGATGATGTATTGTTAACTACCTTTCGGTGCCCGTTTTACAGTGCAGAGTTTTAAGAAATGATTGCTTAGAATTCTGACTTTTGAGTGCACATGTGTAGTGCAAGTGTGTGTGTGTGTGTATATGAATGTCACTGCAGGAGATGCTGTTGGGGATGAGAGGTGAGAGACTGTTCACTCTGTTTTTTCACAGTCTGTATTGAGAGCTAGCTAATGATATAGGTAAAAACAACTATTTAGTATAATTTCCTAAAGTAATTCTGTCAAGAGAGGATTTCTTTTGGAAATACATCATTTCTAAATCTAATAATAAACCACAGCTGCATTGGCAGTTGGTATCAGCTTTTTCTTCTCTACCAGTCCCAGTGCTTTTCTTTCCTCTCTGGATTATTCTTGAGGAGCTGATGAATAACCGTCTCCAGCATTTTATTGGCTTATTCTACGAACTGGAATGTATCCACATATTACTGAGCTAGCTTTGACTCACTATAATAGTTTTGGCTAATATTAGCTAAGAGCATTGTAATCCTGTAAAGAGAGAGTTGTATCTGTAGTTCCTTAAAAATGAGAAGGACAGTAAAGTATGCGGAAGCCTGGGTATAGAGAATGCTGGAAAAGCCTGTTTGGACCCTGTGAAATAGATACACCAAACACAGTAATGATTTCAGGTTATAAAGAATAGTCCTTAGATTTAAAAGTGAAAATTAAGGTATTGGATCTTTTTGTAAAGCCTGATGATTGGTAGGCCTTCAGTGAGGGCATCAGCACTGCAACAAACAAATGGCAAACAAGTGTCTAGTTTTCTAATTTCCTTTATTTTTTCATGATTTTTAGACTACTTTTAAATCTTTTTGGTAAAGCCCTCTGTTAGAATTCACTACTTTCTGTATTTGACGATGAAAACTTAATTCAGAATCCCCTTTGCTTTGGGAATAAAGGAGGGAATCCATTGGAAACACTTGTTCAAGTCTTTCAAGTTTCTGAAGTAAAATCAGTGGGCAAGTTCAGATTAGGATTTAAAGAACAACTGGTGTACGAACTTCCTCACGCAGATATTGAAAGAGCCTTTCTAGTCAGAGGTACTGAATATCTCATTTCTGAAACTCAGTTAAATGGATTGTTTTCTGTAGCTGATTCAGAAACAATCAGCTAGAAATGCGCTCCTGAAGCTTCGTGAGGTAATAAAAGGTAATATAAATAAAAATCTATTAAAAATAATTTGTGTTGCTTGAGTCAGATTTTACAGCCTGTTTTACATGTGTGTTTGCACAATCAGGGTAATAATGTGCATAAATCAACTGACTGGCACAAAGTTTATATTGAGCTTAAAGTTATCTAAAAATGGAGTTATATTTTTCTGATTTTAGTTGTAAAAAATGATAAATGTGTTGCAATTATTATTATTATTTCCTAAGCTGTGGTCACAGGTGATGCTAAGAATAAGTAACCAACTGAGCACTGATAGCTTTGTAAGTGCAGGATCTTATAAATTACTAATGGCTGGTAGTAATTGTACCTCTTTGTAGTCATGTTCTCTTCGGGTAAGGCTAATCTACAGCAGGAGCAAAAGTACTGTCTAATTTAATTAGGTGGTGGTTCTGTCTAATTCAGTAATGAGCCAGCGCTCATTCTAAAGTTACAACTTTATTTTACTGACGCTTTGTTACCTGAAAATTGGGATGCTGTGAAAGAGTCCTTGTAAAATTGTGGAAGTTGTCATTCTTTGTAACTTTACAGCCAAATATCGTTATAGTTTGAGTGTTTTCCAGAGCCACAGTCTATTTTAATGGTTACAGTAGTGTTAGGGTCCCTTCCCTACAGGATACATTGGGAAGCACATCCGAAGTGATAAACTGTTTTAAAAAAATCTGAGAATCTTTAGTGAACCAACATTTTCCCCATAATGAAATGAACCGACTCCAGGAATATGCTGTTCTTTGGGATTGCATTATCCTAGATGCTATCCATTTGTAGTTTAGTGTGTGTTTCTGCCGTGAAAGTTACTTTCTATTTATATTCTGATGAGGCTGCTTCTACTTGGCTCAAACAGCGATGAGAACTTACATCTGGGATTCCTAGTACTTTTGGGGAAGGATGGTTATGTAAAGTTTGGGTTTAGGTGCCTTCCAACCTCCACTATTCTGTTATTCCTGACTGTAAAATACAATGATATTAAATGTAACGTTGAAAGCCTGTCTGTGACACTGAGGGTAACAGCATATTTATCTTTGTCTGTGTTCTCTGATAGTATTGAGAGACAGCACTGTTTGATATTGCTATTAGACTATTTAATTATTCTGTAGTTTCTGCTGTGTTAATCTGTAGAATGTACACATTTTGAAAAGCAAAATGAACAGGTTATTTCATCGCCAGCATCATCATCTGTCTTATTTTAACCCTTAAATCTCTCTGTAAATTCGACTTGTTCAGCATTTACACTAATCTGCTTTGCTTTATGGATTATATCCGCACCGTATGGAAAAGAGTGGAACACTTATTAAATGTGAAATACACCTGTGAAATTATATAGCTTAGAAATAAGTAAAAAGTCTAAAGAAAATACAGCTGGGTATTCTTAAATTGGTTAAATATATTAGAGAGTAGCAGGAGGGTTCTGTTACTGAACCCCGTTGAAAGCTGCTGAATTATTTGCTTACAGATCTGTGATGTTTGCCTGGAATAGAAGTGTGCAGGCATCTGTTCCTGTTTAAGCTCTTTATTTGTGAGGCTTTATGATAGGAATTACAAGAGTTGCAAGTGCAGACTTTCCAGAGCAGAGTTGTTGTACTAAAGTGGAAACGCTACTAAAAAGACAAAAGAATATTTGGGCTGCAACTCTTGCACTATTTTTTAAATTTTCATTGACTTAAGCTGTTTGACTTAAAGTATTGGATGGGAATAAATTTTATGCAGTGCCTTTTACTGCTTTCTCCTTAGTTTGAGGATGTTTATCCTCAGCTTAGAAGGAGAGAGCACTAAAACAGGATAGAGGAGAGTGTTATGGCTGGAAGAATGTCAGTTAGTTCAAGAACTCGATCCAGGAGTTTTTGTTATGGTGCTGTTCAAGTCCCTGTTTGCACTGGTTATTGGCAGGGTTGCAGTTACAAGAATGAACAACTTAATGCTGCGTTACCATCTTAACAGAGTAAAGCACTGGTTGGTTTCATGGAGGAAAAAGCACTGTTATAATACAAACTATTGCATCTTTCTGTTGTTCTAGGATGGTGTGCAATTCTACTGAAGGATATATTCTTAACAGATGAGAGTGTTGTCAGAGCAAGATGTAGTGATGTTGCCTTCTCTTCTATTCTCTAGGCACATTCAGGATCCAGCAAGCCAGCGGTTGACATGGAACAAACCTCCCAAGAGCGTCCTTGTTATTAAAAAGATACGTGATGCCAGTCTGCTGCAGCCTTTTAAGGAGCTTTGTGTGTATCTTACTGAGGTAATGAAATGTAAAATTCCATTTTTTCCCGTAATTAAAAATTGTACATCTAAACTGTTCTTAATTACTAATTCTGTTGAATGTGGAATGTGCAGAATTGTATATTTCAAACAAATCATTGTACTTACTGCCACTGGAAGTGATAAAACTCGTTTCAGAGCTAAAAATCAGTGCTTAAGTGCTTTAATAAGTACAGGGCTTAAATTCAAATATTTTCTCAGTTTAAGAGGTTATTAACAAGCTTATCTCTCTCTTAAGGAGAACAATATGATAGTGTATGTAGAAAAAAAAGTATTGGAAGACCCTGCTATAGCTAATGATGAGAATTTTGGACCAGTGAAGAAGAAATTTTGCACCTTCAGAGAAGGTATAGTGATGATTTCTTTAAAGTAAAGTTGAAGTGTATTACTTGTCTTAGTGTTTCCTTAGTTGTTGGATCCAGTTTGTTAAACTAATGTGTCTTTTGTGAACAGCTGGTGTTACATCTTACAGCTGTGGGGTTTTAGTCTGAATGAATGTTGGTTGCTGTGCTTAATTTATATCAGAACATTAAGACTTGCTGAAACTTAATTCAAAATGTTTATTTCAATGCTGCTTCCAGATTATGATGATATCTCCAATCAGATTGACTTTATCATATGCCTGGGAGGAGATGGGACCTTACTTTATGCTTCTTCACTTTTCCAGGTTGGTCTCTGTAGGAAACAGACTTAAAAACTTTGAAGTATTTGAANTTGGGTTTTGGTTTGGTGTTTTTTACTTCTGCAAAACTGCTTCTGGTCAGCTGTTTATCTTATTTGTGCTGACTGTTTGTAGAAGTGAAATACTTCACATTTGTCCTTATTTCATCTTGTTTGTTTTGGACCATCTTCCGAGTTTGTCACAAATGATTTAAGAACTTCAGTATCCTCCTCCAACTTGTTCTTTTTCCTCTTCTCAGCTTGGCATTAATCTCATTTTTGTTGAGAACTTAAGTTTATTAAGATTATCTATTCCATTATTTTTTTGCTTGCTTTGACAGAGCTCTCTCTTATAGCTTAGTTTTATTTGTTCAGTATATGTATTGCCTAATAGAAACTTGCTAGCTTTTTCTGAGTCTTAATTCCATACAAATATTTAAAGCTTTTCTTCCTTTTCAGTTTTTAAAATCTATTTTATCCCATATATAACTGAAGACATGAGTCTGTGCTGGTCTTGAAACAACTTTGTGTTGAGCATCTTCTAAATCTGGGAACATACGTGTTGTAATTCTGGTTGTTTCTCCTTCTATTTTCAGGTTACCTTGAAAAATTTATTGATTGCCCAGATCCTTTCAAGAAGTGTTTATCAAAATGTGTGAACTTGGTGTTTAATACTTACTCTTTGCTAATGCTGAGATTTTTATTCTCTCTCCTCCCTGTCCCCTTTGTCCTGGTGTTTTTCCACAGGAGTTGAATTTCTCTTTCACTGAAGCTCCTTCACTTCCAGGATGGAGATGAATCAAGAGAAGCTGTGTACCAGCAAGGCTGATGTGAGCTCAGATTCTGCTTATCATTGCTCAACGTGCCATGATGATGAGGAGTGGAGCAACAATAGCCGAGGGCGAGCTAAGTCACGAAGTTTGTCTGCTTCACCAGCCCTAGGAAGCACCAAAGAATTCCGGTATGACTCCTGGTTCTTCCTAGTGTTGCTACCTTTAAGAAACATGAGAAAAGTATTTAAAAATATTTATGCTGTCAGAAGCGAATATATCAGAGGCTGGATTCAGGGAAGTGTTTCCATTTAGAAATGGGCTTGTGAAATTTAACAGATCCTTTTTTTGAAGTCAAACTGCTCGTAAAACTCCTGTTTGTCACATCATGTATTGAAATTATTTCTTAGTAAGAAAGTTAATTAGGAAAGTTATCGATATATCTCTAGCTAGGGGAAGTTCTTAAAATGTAAAGGCTTATTGCTCATAAGTAGGTAAACACAAAATAATTATTTACAAAGTCAAGGAGCCCATTGTGCCCAAATACTTGAATTCCAGGGGTTCAGTTTGAACTTTGGATAATGCTAAGGGCAGACCTGTAATGAAAATGGCATGGCTGTCAGAACAGGTATCTGCAGAATTGGTTGTCTCAAAAAGGAGTCAATCGACAGTGGATACAATTCTGCAGGTTTTTACAAGTGCTTTAGCTAGAGCTCTGGTGCCAAATACTCAAACAGGTTTTTATGATAATGGGAGGCAACACAAAATGAGTTTGTGTGTGCAGATTGTTTTACAGCAGTGAGAAACGCCCATTTTTTCTTGAAGCCAAATTTCTAATCTTGTTGCAAGGCTCTTGTCATGTGGACAGCTTGGACAGAACCTCTGACGTTGTGATCTTTGGACCCATAGTAAATATTGAATAGCATGCGGTGATAGCCGTGTGTCTAGTGGGTGGCATAGCAGAACTTTCCCTTACTCCCATTGTGACCCTCTGTAAAAGTACGGACAGAATCCTGGAGAAGTTTCTCAACAGATGAAATTTTCATCCAGAGTTACTGCTTTGCTGGTAGGAATGCTCTTCCAAGGCAAGAGCATTTATGGGTGAGGCTTAAGATCGCAGGGGGGAAGCTTTGTGGTGAAGGGAGGCTTCATAAAAGCCTTTCTCTGAAGAGGCTGAAAGGTTAGGGAAATGCTTTTCATTTGTAGTTCCGAAAGCCAGTGTACTCGAATGTTTATGAAGGATTGTGCTTTGGCTGGACTGTTCTAGCTACCGTGCTATGTGTTATATTCAATACATAAGATCTTACTGGAAGTGATCTTTGTAGATCCTACCCATTTCAGGTTTGAATTAGGATTATGGTTCACAAGTTTTTTTCACTGAGATTCACTGACAGTCTTCAGTTTAGTGCAAACTTGTCACAGTTGACAGAATGTCAGAAAGTGATCTCCAGCTTGCTGTGTAGTGTTCACGTTGAAGTGGTTGCTGATCTACTTTGAACTGACAAGTATATTTTCCTAAAAGAGATATAATTTCCAGAGCAGTGCTGCTCATTCGTGGCTAAAACATCTTACTACAAACAACTTCAAATTCTATTCACTGTAACATTTAACCTTCTATTGATTGAACAGTACATGGATTGAGTATTAATAAAACCGAGTAACTGTAAGAAAAATATATACCAATTATTAATTAGAGCTTGCAGAGAAAGCTTTGTTTGAATGACATGAAGGTCAGATGCGGGTATTTATTGCCTCTTGTAGGAGCATGTTTAGTTACTAGGAGTGGCATGGAATAATGGCCTGTGTTGAAAGAAGGCAAAAAAGATAGTTATTTGGGAGAAGCTTGAGTGGAGGAAGAAGTGGGAGGTGATTTTGCTGGGGTGTTATTTAACTATCCTGACTGCAGGTGTAATTGTTCACAAGTAGATAGACTTACCATTCCTTTACAAGTATTGCTACATACATTAATCTCTAATTATGTCAATCCTTGCTCATTTTTCTGTTTTACTATAAAGTACAATAAACTTTATAAAACACTTAGCAACAATGTTACCTGACTGGGTTAGTCAGACCTGGACTTATAAATGGAAAAAAAAAAATTTGAAAATTAGATATCATTTCTATGTGTTAGATGGAATTCAAATTACACACACATATTTTGTTGGACAAGGAACAAAAAAGACGTTGCTGTTATTCCTTAATTACGTCTTTTGAACTTGTCATCTGGTTTTGATTTTTATTAGGTTTCTGAAGGTTTTTTTTAGTACTAAGAGTGAGTCATCAGGCTTGTCTGAGCTACTTTATATTATACACAATAGAAGGCAGTGCAGTAGTGACTTGTTACTGCCAAGCAATAGGTTAGTTACCAGTTCCTGTGTTAATTGAATTAAGCTCAGGAAAGACGTATTTCCCTCTTCTTTTTAATGGAATAATTCTAATAGCATTTACATAATGGTTCAACAGTTGCAAGACTTGAGTAAGTTGTGCTCCCGTTTACAGCTTTGCTGAAGGAGGTGGGAGGGCAATAAGGCAGAGCAGTTCTGACTTGTTCCAGATAATCTTATCCTAGAGCTAGAATTAATCCCCTGTTCTGGGTGGAACTTAAGTTTGAGCTTCTGTTAATTTGAAGGAAGAGATCATAGGAGCTGTTATTAGAGAAATAAATGAAAAAATTAGCATTTTCCCTGCCTATTCAAATAGCATTCATTCTACCTGCATTAATCCCAAACTAGGATGTCTTCTGTGCATCTTCCAAGGGGATTAATCTTCAAGGGGTAGGTACAGGTGTCAAGTTTTAGATTTGAAACATGAGAGCTACTGTCTTTAAAATTACATTGCCCGGCCAACCACAAATGTAGGTTTAAGAAATGTACTTTGCCTAGTGCATCTTTTTCAAAGAAGTGGGTTTTGTGGTTGGAGAGTTAATTATAACCAGTTTGTCATCATGTTTCTTTTACTTATTGGTTATTTCTGTATATATATGTGTTTTTTAGGAGAACACGCTCCTTGCATGGACCATGCCCGGTGACCACATTTGGACCAAAGGCCTGTATGCTGCAAAATCCTAAAACGATTATGTAAGTACTCGACAAATGAATGGTATTATGCTTATTCTGTGTGAAAGAAGATGAGTTTGCCTTTCTGCTATTCATCCACTAATCAGCATTGCTTGTATTTTATCTGATATTTAGAGATTTTTATGGTGCTTGATTGCCAGCTTGGAGGGTCTGCATTGCCAGAATTGGCTTGTCATTTTTATCATACATTGACTGTTTTAAAAGTCACTCTGAGAGGAGAATGGGTGGCTCTGCTGAACTGTATTCTCAAGGAAAACATCCTTACAGTTGCGTTAACTCAGTCTGCATGTTGAAAAGTATAATGTTAGTTTGAATGTCATTGGGTTTTTTTCTCCCAAGGAATGATAGGACATAATTGATATTTCTCTGTGTAGATTTGTAGTGGGTTTGCCCATTGGAATGCTTCCTGCTGGGTAACAGATGTGAAAGGTAATTAGTCTTACTGGTTTTACATTACTAATTCATGTGGTGTTCTTAGGCCCAGTATCTGCTAACCCATACTGGTGGAGTTTTTTCACAACTCATTATATCTATTTTTGAAAAAAAACCAGGAACCATTTCACATAAAAATATGGCAGGGCCAGTGTAGGTACTCAAGTCTTGTTTAGGTGTGGTTTGCGTAATCTGCAATCCATAGTTTGGTATCAGCAATGGCAAGTCTAAACACTTTCCAACATAGCTGACAGTGAACTCTGTGTTAAGCCCCCCTATAGAAATTTAATTATGATATGGAGAAGCTATTGTTAGCATTTTGCTTATTCCATCAACTTGAAATGTATAAAGAGCAGTGTTCCCAAAGGATAGAAGAACAAATTTTTTACAAATGACATGAGGAGGAGAAATAGTTCTGTGTGCTGGGATGTCTGAGGAAAACCTTCTTCCCCTGTCTCATGTTTGAGCGGGTAGTTTGAATTGTAATTGATCTATGGCACTTTCAGTGGATGAATATCAGTAGGCCTGGCTTGCTTTTAGTCTCTACTGATAAATTTAACATGCAATAATGGTTGGATTCTACTTAGCAGGCATATAACTATTTTAATTAGTAGACTGGGTGGTACAAAAGTGTTGCTTTTTACCTTGTGTATTATATAGTAATAAATGTCTTGACTGGTCAAAGAAGGAATGTCATGGTTCTACAGATTAACCAAGTTAGTGGTCTCTATTTTTGTCATTTTAAAGTTTTATTCCATTGTTCTTTTAGTTAAAGGTAAGGTATTTGAGTTAAATATTTGTTTGCCTCGATCTGTACCTAAATAGCAGTCTTCCTCAAGCAGGTTGGTGGTATTCTAACTTTTCCTAGGCGTGGCAGAAATCTTGCAGTGGGCAGTAACTCAACTTCCTTGTTCTTTCTGTCTGTTCTGAAGTCAGTGGCTTGGAGAGCTGCAGTTCAGCTGAAATCTCATCTCTGTTGTGTGTTTACCCACCTGACTGATGAACACGCTCCTCCCCATGGGCTGGGCAGGCACCGCGCAATATAAGGATAGCGTCAAGATCGGTGGAGTACAGAGGCTGCAGGCAGCACTGACGCTGCAGTGCTCAGAATAGCTGCTCTCGGGCTGCTGAGGAAAAGGGCTATTTAAAGTCCAAATTGTAAATTACTCTTTTTGCAGTAGTTTAGTTTTTTGTTGTGGCTTCTAAAAACAAGCACAACCTTTTAGTTTGGCTTTTTCTTCTTGACAGTCGGTGTATTGTTCAACTCTTCTCCGGAGAGCATTTTTTTAACAAAAAAATTAGGTTTTATGTACAGGCACAAGTTAGTGAAGCTCTTGGTGTCTCTTTAAGTGCTGGTGCCTATATTGAACCTGTACTTTCTGAAGGCTGTTAGGTAAGATGCACAGATGGATTGAATAACTGTTCAGTGAAAAAAGGATCAGGTGCTTGTGTTGTCCAGGAGACGGGAAGTCAAACACCCGTTTTTAAACTCTTCCTTGAAATAGGATTTTTGTTATGAAGTATTGCCTCTGAATATCTGTACTAAACATTTTATACAAGATTTTTCTGTAAAGACTCACACCTTTTTATTGGGGCTCAAGTATTTCACTGGAAAAAAACTTCAGAGGTAAATGTTTTCTTTGGAGGTAGCGGTTTATTAACGAGATAAAAGCGTCAGCCTTTTTTTTTTTTTGGAGCTGTTGCATATAGTTGACTTCTGGAAAGAAACATGAAGATCTTAAAGCGTGTTGTGAATAATCTTTCATGTAGTAGAACTACGTGGAATTGGTGAGTACAGCTACAATAGGCAGGCTTTCCTGTGAATGATGTCTGTATTAGTTCTAGGTTTGGTAAGGGAAAAGCAGTGCTACAACCTTTAGTTCTTTGCCAGCTTTAGAAAATAGCCCTAAGTGTCTTGAAATGGGTTTGGGGGTGGCTTCTCTATGTGTATTTTTACTTTTTAATAGCTTTGATGTTTGAGGAATTTAATTTTGTGAAATCATCTTTAGTATAGACAATGCTGTCTTAGCACCATTTGTACTGGAAATAGCATATAAAACTTCAGCTTCAGGTCCTTTGCAACAGTTCAGCAGCGATGAACACTTTAAGGCAACTCTTTCTGTTTTGTTTATTTTTTTGTTTATTTTAATATGGTTATTATTATTTTAAGTAATTTTAATTTAATTTTCAGCTGTTAGTTGGTTAGTAAAGTCAGAGGAAATCTTCCAAATTCATAGTCCTCTCAGATTTGTGGCAATATCTGAGACAGTGTGGTATCTTCAGAACATGCTTATATTCAGCCAGAGGATTGGACTAGACTGTCCCCACAGGTGCCTTCCAACCTCCACTATTCTGTTATTCCTGACTGTAAAATACAATGATATTAAATGTAACGTTGAAAGCCTGTCTGTGACACTGAGGGTAACAGCATATTTATCTTTGTCTGTGTTCTCTGATAGTATTGAGAGACAGCACTGTTTGATATTGCTATTAGACTATTTAATTATTCTGTAGTTTCTGCTGTGTTAATCTGTAGAATGTACACATTTTGAAAAGCAAAATGAACAGGTTATTTCATCGCCAGCATCATCATCTGTCTTATTTTAACCCTTAAATCTCTCTGTAAATTCGACTTGTTCAGCATTTACACTAATCTGCTTTGCTTTATGGATTATATCCGCACCGTATGGAAAAGAGTGGAACACTTATTAAATGTGAAATACACCTGTGAAATTATATAGCTTAGAAATAAGTAAAAAGTCTAAAGAAAATACAGCTGGGTATTCTTAAATTGGTTAAATATATTAGAGAGTAGCAGGAGGGTTCTGTTACTGAACCCCGTTGAAAGCTGCTGAATTATTTGCTTACAGATCTGTGATGTTTGCCTGGAATAGAAGTGTGCAGGCATCTGTTCCTGTTTAAGCTCTTTATTTGTGAGGCTTTATGATAGGAATTACAAGAGTTGCAAGTGCAGACTTTCCAGAGCAGAGTTGTTGTACTAAAGTGGAAACGCTACTAAAAAGACAAAAGAATATTTGGGCTGCAACTCTTGCACTATTTTTTAAATTTTCATTGACTTAAGCTGTTTGACTTAAAGTATTGGATGGGAATAAATTTTATGCAGTGCCTTTTACTGCTTTCTCCTTAGTTTGAGGATGTTTATCCTCAGCTTAGAAGGAGAGAGCACTAAAACAGGATAGAGGAGAGTGTTATGGCTGGAAGAATGTCAGTTAGTTCAAGAACTCGATCCAGGAGTTTTTGTTATGGTGCTGTTCAAGTCCCTGTTTGCACTGGTTATTGGCAGGGTTGCAGTTACAAGAATGAACAACTTAATGCTGCGTTACCATCTTAACAGAGTAAAGCACTGGTTGGTTTCATGGAGGAAAAAGCACTGTTATAATACAAACTATTGCATCTTTCTGTTGTTCTAGGATGGTGTGCAATTCTACTGAAGGATATATTCTTAACAGATGAGAGTGTTGTCAGAGCAAGATGTAGTGATGTTGCCTTNGTGCTTAATTTATGTCAGAACATTAAGACTTGCTGAAACTTAATTCAAAATGTTTATTTCAATGCTGCTTCCAGATTATGATGATATCTCCAATCAGATTGACTTTATCATATGCCTGGGAGGAGATGGGACCTTACTTTATGCTTCTTCACTTTTCCAGGTTGGTCTCTGTAGGAAACAGACTTAAAAACTTTGAAGTATTTGAAGGTTGTTGGTTTTTTCCCTTTGTTGTTGAGTTCAACATTTGTCCCTTGCTGTACATTCCTTTTTTCATCACGCCTGTTTTACCCTATACCTTCTGAAAATAATATATGTAATGTGTTGGTTTTGTTATGCACGGTTGAAGTTGCATCAATAGTCAAAATATTTACAGGCAATTAGTTGAAATATGAATTGCTTTTATTCAGTAGCTTTTAAATTCTTTTCTTTATTGATAGGGTAGTGTACCTCCAGTTATGGCTTTCCATCTGGGATCCCTTGGATTTCTTACTCCATTTAATTTTGAGAATTTTCAGTCCCAAGTCACTCAGGTTATAGAAGGTAAATTTAAGGGGACAAGGTGCGGTGGTTCTGTTTGTTACATTTTCTGTAGCTTTTTCCAAGACTGGTACATTTTATTAACCAACTCATTTAAGATGTCCCTGAGTCACAAGAAATGTATATTTAACAACAGTACTGCATTGCACTGACCCATCCAGTGCTGCTTTCCCTACTATTGTGTAAAAGAAAATAGCCAAGAAATAACTTTGTCCTGTGTGGAGTGAAGAAACGTTAAATGACAGCTAACCATACAAATAGAGCGTGACTCTGAAGTCTGTGCTAATCTGCAGTGCAGCCCTTAAATAATGAGAAGTCAAGGAACTAGAATATTTGCAGAAACAAATACTTTGTTTCTTCCATATAAGGTTACTTGAGTTCCAGCCAAAGCAGATTCCGAAAAGAGGTATAAACTTCTCACATTGCTAGAATGTTGTGTTTTAATAGGTGTTTCTAGTGCACTGATTCTCTTTAAGCTTAGCTTTTGTCTTAGTGAAGACCACAGCAGACTAGAACAGTGTGTTCTGATCTTGATCGTGTCCATATAAAACTTAAATTATCTTTTTACATGATGAGGGAAGGGTGAAAGGCCTTGGTTCAAATTTGACTCGCTCATTACTACTAAAAATTAGTTTTGAGCTTCAACCAAATGTAGACAATTATCTTGTGAATGAAATGGAGAGTGTTGAAAGCGTGGGCAGTAGATGGATGGCATTTTGTACAGTTTATTAGTCATTGCAGGGTCTTATTTACAGTACTAGCATATCATTTTAATGTACTTTCTCCTGTATTTCACTTCCAGGCAATGCAGCGCTTGTTCTACGAAGCAGGCTGAAAGTGAAAGTAGTAAAAGAGCACCGAGAGAAAATGACGGTACAAAATGGTATAGAAGAGAATGGAGTCATGTCTACAAATATAGAGAAAGAAGTGGGCAAGCAAATTATGCAATATCAGGTCAGAGGGCAAAATAAGCAAAAGAGCTAATGTGCTGTTTGTGAATTGCTTTGTACTTGGTTTATTTTAACTTTCCCCTTTTCATTAGTTAACTTACAGTTCACCTAGCAGTGTGGGACTGATCCATATTGCTCTGATCCACAGTATGTGTACTAAATAGCGAGGAAGTGGAGTACATCATTACTTTCTACAATCAAGTGTTAATATTGCACTTTCCTGCACTAATATTTTCCTTCCATTTTTGAAAACAAAGTAGTAGTTCTAAAATGAGATATCCCAAAGATTTTGTAAGTGAAAATGAAGCCCCATGTTATGCATGTTAAAGGTGTTGTTAGTAGCCAGCTTCTGGAAATAATTTTTAACCTCTATGAACTTCAGCTGGCACTTGCTATGACAGAATTGTAGAGCGTGTGATTTGGCAGATACTAAATCCACATGCATTTTTCAGAGATCTGGAAAGCACATTTCATCTTACCACTTACTACATGGCCAAGTCAGCAATAGTGAACTGGTGTAATATTTGATTTCATGGCAGGTCCTGAATGAAGTTGTAGTGGATCGTGGTCCTTCTTCTTACCTTTCCAATGTAGATGTCTTTTTAGATGGACACCTGATAACAACAGTGCAAGGAGATGGTGAGTCTGCTTCTTGAGTTAAATGGCTTATTAGTTTGTGTGTAAACTGTTGCTGTTCCACTGGAGTATTTTCTTACATGGAAACAAATCTCAAGCTTCAGTTCACTGGTGACAGCAAACATTACTGTGCAAAGAATAGCTCTGTTTATTCATTGGTAACTAAAGCATTCCACAAGGAAGCACTGAAGGGTTGTGAACCTTGTGGACTTGAAGGCAGGCAATGGTTTCTTTGGGTGTGAGATGTTAGGGTTAAAGGCAAGAAATAGCTCAGAAAAAAATTTGTTGGATATCTGGGATTTGCTAGAGTTGAGGTCTCAACTCATGAAATACAGAAGTTAATCTTTAAAGCTCTTGCCCTTAAAAAATGAACGTCACTGTTAGAAAGTTGTGTAACCTGAGATCTAGAAGTTTATGCAACTCACATGAAGCCATAGAACAAAGGTGCTGTGCCAGAATTAAAAGGGAGTTTCTGACTTTTTGTGTATTAGACTGCAGTTCTCCTGTGAAATACAAGATGCCTTCTCTGCTTCATTTTCCTAACAGTGCTATTTCTTAGTTGTGTTCTAAAATAACACATTGATTGTGATGCTAATGCAAGTGAAATTTTTGCTCCTTTCACAGGAGTCATTGTCTCCACGCCAACTGGTAGCACCGCGTATGCAGCTGCAGCAGGAGCTTCTATGATTCATCCAAATGTTCCTGCAATAATGATCACCCCAATCTGCCCTCACTCATTGTCTTTCAGACCCATTGTTGTTCCTGCTGGAGTGGAACTCAAGGTTAGCTTCTGTTGTGTTGTTTCTCTTCCTAAGTTAAAAACTTCTCTGCTAACCCTGTGTGATTTGTTACTGCACTGCTATAGACAGATTAGAAATTTCAGTGCACCTATAAACTTGAGAGGAGTCAATTTTGTACTCAGAGGGGAGGTGGAGAAGGTATTTGTTCCTCACTCTTGAAAAATAGGTTTTGAACTTGAAGTTTAGTTCTTTTCTCTTTTTCAGATTATGCTCTCCCCAGATGCCAGGAATACAGCATGGGTTTCATTTGATGGAAGGAAGAGGCAGGAAATATGCCATGGAGACAGGTCAAGCTTTTTTTTTTTTTTTTTCATTGTAGCATCTCTATAAATATAGAAAATACTGATTCATGCACTTTCAGTTCTCTAACATCTGCCAAAAGGGTCTATGGCAATGAAGAAAAAAAGCTTTTGTAAACCCCAGCACCACTTACAGCATGAACTGCACTAAAAGTATTTAATTTCTAACTCGAGCTTTTTTAGATTTTCCTATGAAAGTGTTGCTCAAGCCAGAACAGGAAGCAAGTGAAATGTTAAAAATATTGTTAAATGTTAAAACATTGCATTTTTGGCAAGGGAAATGGACATCTCTTTAGAAAATTGTTTCTCAATAATGCCACATGGCTCGAAGTGGTTTATTTTAGTGAGTGGTTGTGGTCAGTTGTTATGTTGTTGCCTGAGTGAACAGAGTGTGAAGTTTCCTCAGTTTTTATGTGTAAAAAATGGTGTCTTATCCTAATGGGAGGTGATTTGGGGCAACTGTGAGATATGTGACCAGTAGACTTGCTATTCAGGATGGCTTCTTTTTTTTCTTCGTCCATACAAATTGCCAGGCAGGGAAACGTAGAGCTGTCATGACACTTCATCTTGAACTGTTTGTATTTCCTCTGAGGTTGAAAGATTTATTGACTAGACTAACAGACTAGTAAGGATTTAAACATGAGATGTAGCTCTTCGTTAGATGCATGACTTCTTAGTGCTGTTGGTTATAGTTAAAACTTGATTGGGCTAAGGTGGTGACTTACTTTTTCCTTGTCCCTGAGTTGTTGATCTGAAGACCTGCAAAAGGCTGCAGAACGTCATGGAGTGGGTTCAGTAGTTTCGTTGTGTCAAAGACTGCTGTTCACAGTGCATCTGTTAACAATTTTAAGCCCTCTGGTCACTGTTTAGATGAGCCTGCAGACTCGGTTATTGCTTGATTTTGGAAACACCCTGTTTCACCAAACTGACTGAACATAGCACTATGTTAACTCATGAAGAGAAGATTAGTTATTTTAAAAAAAGTGACTATTCATTGTTCTTGACTGACTGGGGTATTCCTTTGTTGTTGCAGTATTAGCATCACTACCTCTTGCTATCCCCTTCCTTCGATCTGTTTCCGAGATCCTGTGAGCGACTGGTTTGAAAGCTTGGCTGAGTGTTTACACTGGAATGTTCGGAAGAAGCAAAATAACTTTGCTGTTGAAGAAGAAGAATTTTGAGTGTCTACATCTAACAAGACTCGTGGGAATGGAGAGTGGCAGTATCCCTTCTATATGCTTGGGGGTTTAAGTTTTTGGCTAACAAGTGTGGTTGCCATCTTGGATGTATATAGTGATTATAGTTTGTATCTGTCTGATCTACTGATGGCTGGAAATTGTTGTTTCTTCCTGTCCACCAAGACAGGAATGGAAGAAATTAGGCTCTGATTGTTGTAATCCAGTTTGAATTTCCTTTAAATGAGCAATTTGAAAATGTTTTCTTTGGTTGGTGTTGACAACAGCATGGGTAGATTTGATTGTAACCTATAACTTACCAATGACATGGTAGGCTGAATGTAGACACATAACAGAAAAGTGGCAGTAAAAAGTGGCATTAAAATAGTCTGGTTAATTTGGTATATTTGTAATTCTATGCATATAAAGGCTCTAAGAAATTTCCTTTAAATAAAAAAAAAAAGCTCCTCTTCGTTAGCTTAAATGTGTCTTGCCCAGAACAGCTCCCCATCAAGACAGCACTTGAAATACTTTGGTCTTATTTTTGAACGTGGTACACTGTGAAGAACCACCCATGAGGAATGTTTTTTTTTATGAATAGATGGAACCAGTAAAAAACATATATATTTTCTTTATATACATGGATTCTGCCCATTTGAACAGTGTTTGACCCCTGGCTGTCATCACTGTGTAAATCCACAGGTAGCGTGGACAAGCATTAGCATGGGCGTAGTTGGTTGTTACAGTGGTCTCCATTTCTGAAGATGAACTGGTTTGTAGCTCTGCAGTTCCTCTTGGTGGAAATCATCAATATGTTGTTTTTTCTTATTTTTCTTTGGTTCTCTGGAATAAATGGTAGCATTAGAGTCTATCAAGTTAAAAAATAATTCTCCTAGAGTTCAAGATGAATCTGGGCTTCTATTACAACTCTAGTCTAGTTCCAGTATTGTCTTGAAGGAAAAGAATATCCTATACTAGGCCTTGAGTGCCCTCAACTTCCATAGACACCTTCCAGCTCTTGGTGCTGAGTCAAACAGAAAGGGATACTGCATTGGAAGGCTGATAAAGGAGAGGACACATTCCCAGTAGAGTAGCAATGGTGCCTTCAGCACACTCAAGATATTTTGTCTCGTATTTACTTTTTTAAGAAGCTTTCAGATGTTTCTAACTTCTCTATGTACATATTTTATTGTATGTGCTTTTATGAAAGAAAAAACCCAGCAGAAATCTAGTTGGGGAAAAAAGGGTTTGTACTGTACTTTAACTGAAAAATATCAAACCCAAGTATAATGTTTACATTTATGTTCTCTGTGACGCTGTCTCATGATCATACTATCCAAACTTCAGCATTTTCACAGTCTTGCTGCATTGGTCATTAAAAGAATGGACATTATCTGTTCAATTTTAAGCCTGTGGCGTAATATTGTGGAGGAATTAATTTACTAAGTAAGGTAGGATTTCCTTGGAAGCGGAGTGAGAAGCTCCATTAACTTTTCATGAGTGACTCATGTTGTCTGTGTGGTCCAAAGTGGTAATGGGAAATGTATTTATTTCCAAACTCTGCCTAACCTGCGGTCCTCCAATGATTTAAATAATGTGTGTTCCATTTTGGATGCTGCCCTAGTCTGTCTAATTTTACTCAATCCAGGTGAGAGCACTTTTCTGTAAAAGAGACACAAACTCTTGGTTAACAGTACAAATAATTATGAAAATGTGTTAAGTTAAATTAATACTCAGTTTGTAAATTTTGTAAGATAGAATATTGGATTGATTTGGTCTGAACAGGCACATTTTGTGATATCTTGGAGGATATCCAGATAGCTTTTGGGATTTATCTTTCACTTGAATCTGCAGTAATTGTTTTATCACTGTTTTGAAGCTGCTTAGGGGTTTCCTAGGTGGAGTATTCAGTTATTAAATAACTGTGTGCTTTTTGAACTGTAGAAGTGTCAGACTTTTTTTGCTTTGAAACTTTTATTTAAACATGCAATAATTGAGGAAAGGAACAGGGTAGAGTGGCTCTAGAAATGTATTGTTAAGTGAAAAAAACAAGCAGGATAGGCATGCTAGGAAGTGGAAATCATTTTGCGGAGGTGAGGTGAGATGATTAATGAGCCTTATCTAGTATTTTTTTAAAGAAAAACTATATTCAGCACTTTTTATTTATGCTTTTTATAATAGTAAATCTATTATTGGCTAAATTGCCAAACTTTAATTTTCAGAGCGCATAGTTCATTAAATCTGTAATCAAAACATACCGAACTACTTTCTCTAGATTAGATCTAGATTAGGAGTTGTCTTCAAATTTATCACGTGCTGCAATTGCATAACTGGCTTTGAGGCTTCTGCAGTTTGGCTTGTACAACTCTTGCTGCTTGATACCAATCTCACTTGGATCACTGCTCAGCCAAGTAGGGAGCTGTGATTACGGAATAAAGGAGTCATGTCAGGACTTCAGCCTTCGCTTTTTCTTTAAGAAAAAGCTGCGTTGATTAGAATTGTAGGAACTGCTTTATATCAAAACTCAACCCAAATTGAGTTAATAGATTACAAATTTATCGAACTGTACAAAGTCCCTTTTCAAGGCCTTTAATCCGCAAACCCACAATTCACGAGCACGCTGGGGAGGTTTAAACAGTGCTCGAGTTTTGCATATTTAACTGCTTGAAGCGTGGGTGACTTCTTTTCAAACCACAGCTGAACCAGAAAAAGCTGTAATGTAGACTTGGTTATATTGGCAATAAAAGCTTGTTTTGCTGATGTAGTAACTTGTTTAAACTGTACTGGTAAAAATAAGGGTTTGCTGATTAAGAGCAATGTTTCTAATATAAGGATTTGTAAATGTCACAGTACTTACAAATCCTTTGCAGCCCACACAGGGCCGAAGTGGACACTTGGATATTAATTTGGTGAGGTTTTTTTAAAAAATATGTTATTCTCTAGGAGAGAGCTTAAGACATCATTAACCACTGGTGTAGTTTGGAATAAAGCAGTGTACTGAATTTTTAAAAGAGGAAAAATCCTGTTGCATATTGTTAATGCTTTGAAAACTTGTTTTAAATATTGTTGAAAACAAATATTTTTCAATCCTTTCAATAAAATCTTTTTGTAAAGTTGGATTTGTAAAGCAGCATTTTGACTGTTGAGAATATTAAATTATATCTACAACGTGTCTTCCCTGGGAGGCAGATGTCCAGGGTGGGGTTCTAATACGTGGTCTCATGGGACTGGAGCATCTCTAGGAATATACCTAAGGCTTTTCTGAATATATATGAAGGCTTTCCTCAAAAGCTTCAAAATAAATGCTGGGTTTGCCATGTAAGTTGAAACAAATCTTCTGTACAACGAATTGGGCTACATTAACTGGTTTGTTGGGTTTTTTTGGTGGTTTTTTTTTTTTTTTGAAGGCCCCAAAGTAGAAAAATGAGGACAGATATATTTAAGGGCAATAATCTGAGATAATCTCAGATAATTTGGATACTTAGTAAATTTAAGAGAGAAAATGTAGTTTAAATGCCCATTCTATCCTCACCTTTACATGTTGTGACTAAGTTTTAGACACTTCCATCATGAAACTCGTGGCAGATGGTTATGATTGAATCTTATTATTATTTCATAATCTGTAGCCTATTCCAACAGTTCATGCGTGTGAAATGGTTGATGGATGTGAGGAAACGTCTTCTGCAGATACTGTAGCTGCTTTGAAATGGAGTCATTTGCTTTACAAGGTACTTTAGAAAGGGGTTTCGATCTTCTCATGCCTGGCAAGTGACGCAGTTGTGCTGTCCATGGCCAAAACAATACCCCACTGTTTCCATGACAGGGTCACTCTGTTGCCTAGGCATAAAACAGAGGAGTGGGCAGAGGCACTGCCAAGGGCTGCACCCTGTGTTTACAGATTCTTCTTTGGAAGGAGTTTATATGCAATTTGCTAGTCCTGTCTTGCCCGAATGAAGACTTCTTGCTGTTTTCAGTTTAAATGGGCCAGTTCTAGCATTTAGAGCTGTAGTCACCATAGTTTGTTGAAGGAGCAGAAAGTACTCTCCGTGCCCCATCCCCTTACCAGCCTTTCCAAGCTGAGCTATCAAAAACTTTGGCACAAAATCAGTTCAGCTGGGTCAATTAAAAAAAGGCTGTATCAATTTACTCTGAGTTTTTAAGAGCTGGGAGAATTTAAAGTAGCCAAAGAAGGGGAGATTTGGCCCTAAACCTGCGTGAAGCCCGAGGCCATCTTTTTTGTGGTTTTACCCTGCCCTGCAGTGCATCTGCATGAGGAGCTGAGATGGGTGTGGGTACCAACATGTGGTTTAGATTGTTCACAGAGGAATCAGATGGCAGGATGGGTTACAGACATCTCGGGAAGTACAAAACCATCTCTTGTACTGGATGTGAAGGTCAACAGCTTGTACTTGCTGGTTCTGGTGGCTGAAATACTGAATTTAATTTAATCACAGTCTCCCTTTTTTGTGCAGCACCTCTTGACAGCACCGAGCTCCTTGAGCAACTGAGGGATGAATTCCTGCATTGCCAATGACAGGAGTGGGAGAGAGGCACACAGGATTTACAGGTATCGGGATGTGTTTAAGTAAGAACACAACTATTTTCTGAAGACAATTTGAAATGGCCATACTGATTGATGACTTGTTCCTGTGGGGCACAGGTTTGCAAGGCCTCTTCCTTACTTTGTCAAATTATTTGTCTTGATGTGCTGTGTCCTTCCAACTTGTCTGGAATCCATATGCACAGCAGCTCAAAGCTTTTTTAAGGAGAAAGAGTATGGTCTTCTGTACTGCAGATGATGACAGGATTGGAAGGCACTTTAAAGCCCATCCTTAAAGCCCACTCCTGCCCTGGACAGGGACACATCCCACTGGATCAGAGTGTTCAAAGCCCCATCCAACCTGGCCCTGAACATCCCATGGATGGGGCAAATGTTTTCAGCTAATTTTGACCAAGTACAGGCATCCTGCAAGACTGAGGTCTACCCTTACTGGTCCTGCTCTAGGCAAGTCCTGCTGTGTATTTACTTGTTTTAGAAAAGAATTGAATATGCTTAATTGAGTTCCTCCATTTCAGCAACAATTCATAGTCACATTTTGATTTGTGGAATGAAGTCAGAGTCATCAGCTGGTGCTCTCGTGCTTTCTCTTGATATTGTCAGCTGTATGCAGCCTGACCATAGACATTTAACCTCTTCATGCTCCACTGTGGGGTCCATAAAACAAATTTACCTCTGATTTACAAGACTCGGATAAGAAATTTTGGTTCCATAGGGGTTCTGATATCGTCCTTGTAAAGTTCCCTAATAAGCTGCAATGAGCTCTTTTAGTTGTTTTTTGCAGTGGGTACCTGCAAGTTAAGGATGTATCTGAAGAGGAACATAATAACAATGGGAACTGCAATTCTGGCCTTGGTTTGTAAACAGGCTTCCCGTTGATCTCATGTTATTAATAAGAGAAATAATTATCCATGCACAAACTGTGTTCATACTTTATTAAAATTTTGACAGCAGGTAGCTAAAGCCTCCAATTATTAAAATGCCAAAATTTAAATTTACAATATTAAAAGCTTATTTTAACAAGTCACCCTTGTATATGGAGTAGCACATCCGTTAGGTGCACGGTTGAAAAAAAAAATGGGAACACTCTGAAGTCAGAGGAGGAAGAAACCTTTGTCATTTGGCTGAATTTGAGCCATCACACAGCCAGTGGAGACAGGGATTAAAGCTGCTGTCAGAACAACTTCAGGGCTTGACCTCCATTCAGTAACAGATCTGAGTTGAGAAATGACATCAGGGCAATCCACTTCTAGACTTAGTAATAAAAGATGGGTGTGCAAATTGTTTCATTATGTTTGTGAATATCCAGAAAACCGCATTTGCAGTAACAACGCTCTCTACTCACATGCATGTTGTGAACCTCCTGCAGTTACAAAGCAACATCAGGAAAACAAGGAGTGAAAGATGCACTGTCCTGTCAGCAAAACTCACTGAATTGAGAGGATTACTGTTAATTTCCCGACCGCATTTTGCTTTTTGAACTGTTACCAGCAGCACTACTATCGTTCCCTAGCACAATACAAACCAAGAAACGTACAGGTGTCTTTCTAAGCAGGTTCCTCTGCCTCTGTGAACCTGATCCATTGTCTTACATCCTGAATGCAAGGACTTGATCCAAACTTCCGCAGATGTGAGTTCACTCTGTGGGAGCTGCAGATGGAACACAAGGAGAGTGCTCAGGAGTCAGTCCTTCTGTAGGAAGAAAACACTGTGAGAAGAAAGGAAGATCAGTCAGGATCAGTGCCTGGCAGCGTTTGCCTTCCATGTTAAAGGAGGTTTGAGTAATTTAAGATCAGTGGCTCTCTAGGCCTCTTTATCCTGTCTCTCTTAGGCATTATAAGGCAGTTATACAGCATGATAAAGAAGGAAAATTACATATATAGAAGAGGTTTTTTCACCCAGATCTGTTTTTATGGGTATCAGCAATTCTTGTATAGGTTGGAAGCAACTTTGATGACTGTTTTCTTCAGGAAGAGAACACTTATGTTCCATACAAGCTTCTGAGATTTGTCAGGACAGTAAACTCTGAGACTGCAATGGTACCTGATGTCATTAGGGATCTGCCTTTTATTGTGATTGTCCCTAACTATTTTCCTGGCTTGACAAGCTCTCTTAATTGCGACTACGATACAACCTGCATCGTTAACTTAAGCTTTTCAAATCCTTACTGCTTTCTCTCAGCCCCAGCCCAAAGCTGTGGTAGATGTGAATCAGTGCCCAGAACAAAACTGATCTTATTGCAACAGAAATGCAAGAGCTGGTAACGAAAGCAGCTTCCAGAGTTTAAGAATTCCCTTTACCCCACTCTTTTATTACCTGCAGGATAATGGAGACATAGAACAATCAACACCCAGTGCTACAAAACCCTGGAACTATAAATTGCAATCAACCATTAAATTTCTGAAAGAAGTCACTAGAGAATAATGGGGGGGAAAGCCTGGTCACTTTTAAACCATCTTACTTCCCCAATGGCTTGATTCCGTGGCTGCACACTGGCTCTAGCTAAATGCACTAAGCCTTCTGATCTCTGCCTTGTTAAAGTCGTATAAAAAAGTATTGTGGCCAGACTAAGAAAACAATTAAGAAATAAGGAAGCCAGATTTCATCTTATATTTCGATCTCTTTCCACTGTAAAATACAGAATGATGTGTTCCCTGGCCATCACTGAACTATGTCACACATATCTAGGGGCTGGCTTCATGATCCCACTGCCATTCATGGCTGCCCTGATTTCTGTGCTTATGACATTTGTCACTGCCCAACCTGTGCTTTTCCAAGGGGTCTGACGCAGAGAAAACTCCAACCGTTAATTGAAGCAACAGTATTTATAACCTGCACCTACCTACTGCATTGAAGGACTGCTGCTCCCTTGAACAACGTATGATCAGGCATATTAATACCAAGCTGTAAAAACCCTGTACTGAAGGAAGGATCCTATGATCTCAAAGTGCTCTTTTCCCCTTTCCTGCAGGTTTGAGTCACTGGCCCAGCAGGTCTGGTGATTATCAGGATGAGATCTAAAAAAGCAGAGTTCTGACTACTTTGATTTGTTAACAAACTCAGTGGTGTGGACCCCAAGTCAAGGCAGGTTATGGATGTCCTGCCCAATTTTGGTGCAGTTGGTTTGTTTGTCTGTTAAGTTTTCCTGTAGGGTTGTTAAGCAGTGGCTATATTGAGTTCATCTAGTAGCTTTTTCAGAGCTGCAGTAATTAATGGGAAGGGCAGTTTCTTTTAATCTTGCCTTTCAGGTTGTCAGATAAAAGGTGCTAAAAAGAATTGGTTTGGAGAAGTGACTGTATTACGAGTTTCTCTAGCACAGAATACTGCATTGCATGTCCATGCTCTCGTTTGCTGGCCAGTCTGTGCAATCGTTGCTGCTATGCAGACCTAGCTGCTGTTAAGTTATGTCACTGTTAAGTCCTAAGCCACTGCCTGTACTCTTCCTAACTGCAATAGAAGTAAAGTACAGCCACCAAAGACAGTGTGTGGTCCTTCTAAGCTTTGCTAGCTCATACAGGCCAGGGAATAACTGGAACAGCCTGATCTGCCTGCATGCTTTAAGAAACAAAACCCCAAGGACTTGAATGGCTGCAGGCATTGGAATTTTATCAGTATCTGGAGACTGTGAAGTCTGAGAAACACTGGCTCCTATCAGTATCCGAGCCCTTCTCATGATGAACAATCCTCTTTGCCCTTCTTCCTTACCTCCTTTCACCCTTGTGCTGTAGCTTGTGCCGAGGTGCCCCAGTGATAAGTGCTTTATCTCTATTGCAGTGCCAACAAATGCCTAACGGCTAGAGTTTGGGCTTGCACTGTCTCTTGTTTTGGCTAAATTGGGATTGACAGCTGGGGGTGCTGCCCAAGAAATGCTTGCAAATATAACAACTTGTGGCCCTGCAGATGCTCTGGCACCACTTGAGACTTCTCATGAAGGAGAGGAGGCATTTTTGAGGAGGGTTGTGCCTTGTACTGGAAGAATTTGTTGTATCTTTCCCTAATCATTCTGGACATTTTGCCAGTTGCAGAGATTTCCAGGGCTTCTCCATTTAACTAATCAGTTCAAGAGCACTTTGACATGGTTCTTGTCAGAAAAGTTGATCCTGGAGAGGCAGGGTGTGCCTGCTGCTGTCATTGATTCTAACAGGAGCTGTGATGAAAGGGGATGCTCAGGAACAAGGCACATTTTGTGCCTTAGGGATCCAGTAATGAAGAGGCCTCCAGCTTTGCTCCCCATTATCAAGCAAGTTTGATAAATTATCGTATAAAGCAAGTAGATGAGATAAACTACTTCAGGTACATTCTGACACAGAAAAATCCACACTAGGGGTTTCATTTCTTTTAAGACCTGTAAAATAAGATTATGTACACTGCTTTGTAACTCTATGCTATATACTCTATATTGATTTTTCAATAGCATTGCAAGTGTTGGTCTAGTTGAGTTCTCAGTTGTAACTTTGCTGTCCACTTGCCTTCTCTGGCTATGTTTTTTTAACAGGAAATACGGTCTCTGTTTTCCACAGAGCGGGGCCAGGAGTGATGTTGGTGAGATCAGAACTGGTTGTTTCATGGGCACATCCTGACAGCTGTGTGCAATTTGAGCCATCTCAGCATCCTCTTGAGCTCTGACTCCTGATACTTACAGTACAAGTCGCAGCCAGCTTAAATGGAGAAGCACTGGCTCGTCTGAGTTGCAGCAACTTTTTCTTTGGGTACATTCTGATTTTCTCTTAACAAATTAATGTTTTCATAGTTAGCAAACTGAAAGTGCTCTGTGACTTTTTTCCTCACCTTTGTTTCTACTACAGAGGATTAAAGTCACTGAGAACTGAAGTGTGGGAGGAAGAAAAGGATTTAACTGTCATAAAACCTTTGCTTCACAATTGCCCTTGGTCCTTGAGAAAGGAGAAATGATAGACAGCTTTCCAGTAGGGAGCAACTCTCAGCAGTCCTGAGCTGGACGGGCAAGACTGAGCAAATGAAAGAAAAACAACTGAGTCATGGGGAATAAAGCAGTGACTGCACCAATGCTGAGATAAGATTTGCTGCATCTGATCAACCACAGATTTCCCCCCAAACAGATACCGATCCCTCTGCAATGGTCCATGTTTGAACCTCTATGAAAGCACGAAGGGAGTTTGTTCTCTGCCATCTCTACTGTCGTCTCTGTGGTACTGTATAGTGCTCCCCTTAGGATAAGAACAAAAGGGAAAGGATAAAAAAGGCTGAGAAATGGAGAGGGAAAGAGAATTAGTAATTAATGGGAGAAAAGAGAGAAAAATAAATAACAGGATAGGAAAAATAAATTCAATAAGGGGGAGCATGTATGTAAATAGAAGAAAAATAATGAATAATCCCCTTGTGAAATGGCGTGAGCATCAACCCAGAACCAAGGGAGTGTGAGGTTTAGCTGTGCTTTCAGGTACTGTGTAAGAGGTGTGTCCAAGTTTTCCCTCCTGTTATGCTTGTACCTTCTGGTGGATTAAGTATGTCTCCATACCTTTCTTAGGTAACAACCTCATAGCAGGAACAGTTTCTAAGAGCATCAAACCAGACAATGATATGTGTTTTTCTACTGTAGCATCTGTCAGAAGCCGATTGTGAAACACTTGGCTGAACAGGGTAAGGAGAAGTTGCTACTGTGACTCCTCTGTCAAACTGCCTACATGCTCCAGCCCAAGACTGAATCATTTTTACCTTGGATGCAAAGCCCCTCAAACTCTCATGAAGTGTATCTGCCTTTTCTAAGTTGCTGTTGCCGAGCAATGCTGCCAGTTACTGTTATACAGCACTAATTTGTTTTTTCCATTACTGTTATGTTTGTTATTTCTTAGACAAGAAGCTGTTAATTTTTTCAGTAGAGAAGTCAGTTATGGACCTTAACTGGGTAAAAAGTAGCTTTCACGTAGTTCTAGTGTAGATGGTTTTGAGCAAAGGGCAAGTTTTAAGGCCTTGGCACAGGTTTCCCGGCGAACT
>VWPV01024510.1:0-17904 GCA_013389885.1 Geococcyx californianus | reverse complement strand
TGATGTCCTTTTCATACTGTGGTATCCAAAACTGCGCCCAGTACTCCAGATGGGGCTGCACCAGTGCAGAGCAGAGTGGGACAATCACCTCCTTCAACCAACGCCTTGCTTGATGCACCTCAGGACAGGGTTGGCCTTCTTGGCTGCCAGGGCACTGTTGGCTCACGTTCAACTGGCCATCAAGAAGACCCCCAGATCCCTTTCTGCAGGGCTGCTCTCCAGCCTCTCACTCCCCAGTCTGTGTGTATATTTGTGTCGCGGGTATAAAACCCAGTACTCGCCGTTGTTAAATTTCAAGTGGTCAGCAATTGCCCAGCTCTCCAGTTTATCCATATCCCTCTGCAGGGCCTCTTTGCCCCCAAGGGTGTCAACGGCTCTGTCCAGTATCACGTGATCAGTGAAATTTGCTAGTAAACCTTTGAGTTCTGCATCCAGATCACCTAGTCTGCAGTGCACTTACAATTTCAGCCACTGAGATGTCAAAGGAGGCATCAAATCCTGCAATTTCTCCTCTGGGTAAGGCACACATTCTGCACCAAAGCTGTGAGCAACCATTCTGTTTGGAGAGCGTTGACTGCACATGCCAGGAGTTAGCCTGTTACACTGTTCCATCAAGAGTATACTCAGTGCCACATGGCGTTTTGCTAAGAAACCTGTCTATAATGAGGGCATTCATTGTTGAAATCTTTAAAACAGAGATAGGCAGTGCCACCTAGCACATACTTCGTTCCTTGTGGTTGGAAACAAATGTGTTAATGAAAGCACTACAGGTTTTTCTTAACATGTTTCTGCAACTGTATAATCCCCACTGATAAATGGATATAGACTATCTCTAGGGGCCTCCACAACATTACCAGGAAACCCCTCCATAATGACAGCTGCAGTTTCAGCATCTTGCCTTTGCTCAGTCCAAATCTGTTACAAATAGGGTTTTCCTTTTCTGTCCTAAAGTAATTTTGCACCTTCCTCATCCTCCCATAGGAAAAAAATGCTATTGCCTTGCAGACTCCAGGCAGACAAAACGTCATCATGTGTTTTACATTCTGTAGAAACAGAATAGTCCAGCAACTACACATTATTGACAATAGAATTGAAAACAGTACCCTTCCAAAATAGATCTCCTTCCCTGAGCATTGTCTGTTAGGAATTGCATTTTACTTTGGAATGCAACAGTCTCAATGAGGAAACACACAGATATCATGTAGATAAAGGCTTAGTCATCCCAAACTACCATTTCAGACTCATATATACTCTCCATAGCAGAATGAGTGAACTGTGGACCTAAGAGGGCAGCAATAACTCATCTGCAAGTAGGTTTAACCCTGCAGAAATTTAAGAAATTTTCTTGTTATGAAGCACAACACACAGGAAGACACTGCCCTTCTTAATTCTAAAGAAGTTAACCAGAGAATTTCTGTCACTCTTTTATTAAAATGAACAAACAAACAAATAAAAATTCACCAAGAAAACTACTCTACAAATTAAGTACATAATACCAAATAATAAAATTCATCAACTAACAATTGAAAAAGAAGCCCAAAAACCAAACCAAACCAAACCAAACAAAACAAAACAAAACAAAACAAAACAAAACAAACCACAAATAATCTTACAGGCAAGAAGAATCTGCAAAGCCACAGTGTCACAAGTCTTTTTCCCATGTCCTCTTGCCAGGCTGTCTTCCCAGCAGATGGTTCTTTCATGTCTAAAGCAGATGTTTCCAGAGATCTGGACTTGTACTTCTTTAATCTTCCGGGCACCCAGCCCAAATGTGCCTGGAGGAAGAAAACTGCATCAACAGCTGTCTCAAGGTGTGCTAGTGGCAACTGTTTTTCTGGCCAGGACCTCAAACAAAAATATAAACTGTCTGTCCAGCTCTCTTACCTAAGATTTTGTTTCACTTCTTTCAGCTTTTGAAGTTTGGCAATGATTTTGTCTTTCTTCTGTTATACCTTTCCTCCAGAGATTTCCTGGGTTTGGAAGGAAACATAGAAATTAGAAATATTTCAGATTCCCTCTTAGATGAGCCTGTAACTAAATGCACAGGAAAAAAAAAAAAAAAAAAAAGACAAGGGGAAAGTATACTCTTCCTTCCCAGGGTTTTTTTTTTGGTTTGGGGTTTTATTTTTTGTCTCATGTACAGTTCACCCTGAATGAAGTTTTTGCTATGTCTTATTCAGTAAAATTAATGTTTGCAAATTAACCTTTCTCTTCTTTGACATCCTTCCCAAGAGGATCACCTGACGAATGTTTGTCAATAAGAAATCAGAACAGTGAAAGATAACTAGTGCTGGAAAAGAGACCAAGTAGCTGGATCTAAACTCTGACAAACATGATGCAGTCAGTGAAACTGCTGTCAACCTGAAAAGTACAGATGCAAGAGGTCTGCCTCTACCGTGCAGTTGACAACATGCCAGTGGACGTTTCTAACATGTTTCTAGCCCAAACTGAGCAGTGACAGGGTTGGCAGCTTCCTTCTTATTTGAGAGTCCTTAATCCCTTTCATGAAGACATGCTAACTGTTCTTTGACAGTGATAGGGCCTTACTATGTATGCTTTTGTAAAGACCTTTGCAAAGGCCTTTTGCACACTCATACAGGGAACTTGGAGCAAATTGGCAGCCTGCAGCTGAGAACTATTTTGGCACTACAACATGAACTGACTCAGGTTTATACGGAGCTTACAATTTGCTTATTTCTCCTTTCTTATCCTCAAACTTACACTGAAAAAACACAGGCTGGATCCTGCCCGGACATAAGCCTGGCAATTCTGACTATGAATCAGGAGCTCAGCTACATCAACAATAGGTTGGAGAATGGTGGGCCATCTTCATGAACCAGGGGCTAAAGGAAGTGGAAATACAAAAAAAAGGAAAGAAATTTTGTGATCACTATATTGCTTGAATTCACTATAAAAAAATTTGTTTAAGAGTGACAATATTGCTTAACTGCACTATGAAAACATATGCCCCCATTTTTCAGTTGTTACGATTGATCTGCCTGCTGGGAAAGTGCGGAGAGGCAACCCACCAGCATGAGAAATGCTGCTGTAGACATCAGCGAGAGATGCCTGAGGCAGAAGAGATATCTGAAATAAGCCTTTCCTTTAAAATTAAAAATTTTACTGTAACCAACAACAGACTGAGAACAGAAACTTAAATTTATCATAATATATGTAACACATATTGCCTAGACATACTCAAAATCACAAAGTGGAAAGAACAGGATTTTACTGAATTCGTTTAAATACAAGATTGTTTGATTACTTCTTTAAAAATAGCTGAGCAACAAGTAATTATTGCACCAAGAGACCCTGCACTGACTATAATACTATAACTTTGATTATAAGATGTACAAAGAAATAATATTTATAGACATCTTTCTTCAGTAGGTTTGTGTAGCATTTTTGCTACATTTGTGCTTTCAAATGGCGAAGTACAAATTATCCTTACTTTAATGAAACTGCAGTAATTTTAACTTGCTCAGATTCCCATCTCCCTGCCACCATGAAGATATTTGCTTCCGGTCTTGCAGTTCAGTCATGAAGAATCAGTGTGGAAAATAACAGGAGGCAAAGACAGAATGTTTTATAAAGATGCTGTGAAAAATGAAAGAGCCAGAACAGAAAAAGGGTTTTTTCTACTATAAAATTTATAAATCTTAAGAATCTCTGTGTTCACCATCGCCTGTTGTAGTATGCAACTGCAAGGTTTACAGCTATCTATGGCTGTTGGTGCATTTCAGAAACACAGGAACTGGAGTACCCATAACGGAAATAATTTTATTCTTTATTCAGTAATTGACTAGAGATTAGAGAAAAATAACCATTGATCTTTCATTCTATTTAGTCACTGCAGAATAAAGGACAGAAATCACCATCAGAAGAAAAGTGGAAGATCCTGACCCTCAGCCACCCTCATCTTTGCAACAGTAGTTTGAGGTTAATCAGACAGATTACGTCTTTGAAAAATCTTTCTCTTCATTTAGAGTTATAGCATAAAATATTGAAAAGAAAATATTTATTTTTAGGATTGCCAGAGACATTTGCAATGACTCATACTTTTGAAGGCATATTACTGTGATTTGCAAACAACCAAAATACAACTTCCTCACAGATTTTTCTTTTCACACACTTTATTGGAGACTGGAGTTAAATCCCTAGATGATGTGTTAAACCTGATCAACATTCCTTCACAATTACATTGTTTGCAAAACTTCTTACTTTCAACTACTTTTTTTGAGTGAAGGGAAGAATAAGAGGGAAAAGAAAGATTACTGTTTTCAAAACTTAAGCTCTAATGAAGTGGTGTTACTAAACAAGTACAGCTTAAGAATATAAGCCTTGCCTTTTTAGGAAACTGCCTTTTTGTATATTAAAAAAACAATCAGCACTTTATTTGCACTGTTATTACAGAAAATATCATCCTTCAATTAGTTTTCTAAAATTAATTGGGAAAAGAATACTTTATGTCTGCCTTTCTGAATATTAAACTGTATCATTTGCGGGCTTTAATATTATACAAAGGCTTATAATAGTTATTGCTGTACTCATTACCAGATTTCTAACTTGACCTTTGGTTAATTCTAATTCCACTAAAATATCATTCAGATGAATACTACTATTAGATGACGATGGTTCTTTGATTGAAAACCAATACTCATAAAGGTGAAGACTGTTAAACAGCTCCTGCTAATTAGCAGATTTTAAAGGTAACCTTATCTTGAAAGATAGACTTATGCGCTTTCCGTTTAAATGTAAAGACAGCACTTAGAGAAACTGTACAAAACATTAATCTTGTACCAAAAGCTTGCTTACTTTCACCTGAAATACAGTAAGTATAAGCAAGTTTATTTATTTTTAACAGGTATTTAATATTGTTTGTTGGAAGTATTCAATTGGTAGAGAATTTCGTCCTTGTTCTTCAATATGCCTAATTAAAAACTTCAAATATATTTCAGCTCATCTGTACTGACAGCCTTCGTTTGACTTCATTTTCTTTATCCAAGAATATTTCAGTGTCTTTTCCTGGATTTTACAGGTCTTCTAGTCATTTGTATTGTGGAGAAAATCAGAAATATATCTCTATTCACAGCATTCTATAGTCTTTGAAGAAATGTAGCATTCCCCACCACTGAAGAAAAATAGGAAAACTATTTACCTGCAGCTCAGAGAAGAAAAATTCACCTTCTCCAATAAAATAAATATGGACTTATGACATCATATACACTTGTCTCGCTCACCGAATTCTAAAGATGAAAAAACATAGGGGGTTTTTGGAGTTAGATTTTATGGAAAAACTTCAGGAAACAGATAAGCTCCTCAGATCACATGGGAAAATGGTAAATTCATGTCTCAAGCCCCTACTTACATGCCTGTCCAAATAATGGGAAACAATTTTAAACTGACAAGAATATTCATGTGTTGGGTCTTTTAATGGAATCAGAACTTTAAGGTTCATAGTTCCTTAAAAATTAATGTTGATAAACAGAGATATTAATAACCTTAAAAAAATAAGTTTTGTTTGTTTTTTCAGCTTACAAGCATTATAAAGTTTTTAGTCTTAATATGTCATTGATGGGATTTTATTGTTGCTTACGCCTTCTCTTGTAAGAAACTAGAGGCAAGTTGTATAGGAAGTAGCAACTTTGTGTTTCATCTATGCAGATCATATTTTAAAATCCAGGGACAAAGCTTACTTTATTTCTGCAACTGAGTGCTCTGTAGGTAGCTATTCAGGTATATTTACTGAAAGCACCCAAAATGCAAAAAAACCCCAAATGTCAGTACCTGATACTTAGGATTATGTTGCTAGATGTCTTGCTTCATGTCTCTGTCTATTTATTTATTTTGTTAAAAAAAACCTATCAACCATCTTGTATAACCCAGATCTGCATCTTGGATTATGTGGTGAGAGATTTGTTTGGAAAAATTCTGAAGTACAAAAAAAATTAGATTTTTTTTTTCAGCATGTTTGCATGACATGTCTGATATTTAAAATTGCCTAAGTAGACACAAGTAAAACAAAGTGTAATAAATATATTAAAAACAACAACAAAAAAATCAGAGTAAAGCTGGCAAAGTGAGATTTATATTGCAATATTTAAAAGTACATTCTCTTCCCTGAGCTGATTTGTGAATATAAGACTTGCAGTAATATTAAATTAAATACACATGAATATTTGCTTGGAGGCAGAGAAGGTCCATCTCATTTTGCATTCACCAGAGCAAGAATTGTCTCCTCCTGTGTTTTATACAACACCAATTATGTCCCATCTCCAGTTGAAAACATTCAAATTTTAATACAACATACATGCTTAAAAGAATATATTTTATTTAGTCAGTGCTTTAAGGAGACATGAGTAAACCCACAACATTTCTGTGGCCTTTTACTTCTTCTCTCCTCCTATGGTCTCGTTCTCCTTTTACTTAAATTCACATCACTCTAAATCAACATGAAATCTACATCCAAAATGTATTTCCTTTTATCAGCCGGATTCCATTATTTTTTTTACAGTAATATCCTTTTAAGTAATTGTAATCCAGAAAAATCCAAAGAAATGTAGTGGTACCAAAACAATACCTGATAAATAGTGCTAGATGAGGATAGAGTCTGGGAACAGTTGGTTTATCAAGGCATTTTAGACCACGAAAGCGATTCATCCTATAACTAATTCTTCCTAACATTGTTGTTTTCATAGGCTACAACAATTCTCAAAAAAAACTCATAAAACATCATCAACAACAAAAACCCCAAAACAACAGGACCAAAAAAAGACTAAATAAACAACACCAAGCAACCGTGCTCCTCCTCAACCCAAACTAAAGTCTCTGCAAGTAATATTTTAGGGAACACCTCTTAATTGAACTTGCTGACAACAGTTTTAGCTAGCTAGTCTGATAGTATTTGAAGGAAAAACATCTCAGAGGTCTTGTAAAACTGCTCAGGTAGCTCTTTTTGGTATTATCTCTTAGAAGGATATGACCCAGCTCTTGTTTTGATGCAGCAGCCAAGCATGTGGATGCTGACAAAGCTTGTCCTGCTCTATGTTTATTGCAGGAAATCTGTGATCCTCAGCAGGAACACACAGCTCTCAGAAGCACCTGCTTTTCCTGTGTTTATTCATAGCAATGTTCTAAGTGAAAGTCGGGTAGCCAAAGTTCCATGTTTTTCACAGGAATCTACAGTTTTTCACATTAAAAAAATCATCTACAAAGTTACAGCAGCTAGGGCTGCTTCTAGACAAGAGTCATACAGATTTAGCACAATTGCTTGAAAAAAAGCTTGCAAAATGCAATTATGTAACAAACATATTAGTAATATACAAATTGTGTAATAAACACTAATTATAGCATATTAGTAGCATTAGTAAGATTAACAGTAAGAGTATGAGTAAGTATAGTAAATAATAGAAATAAAAGTAGCAATAGTAAATGTAGTAATAATGCAGTAAAAAGCGGGCTGTGTAGGCAAGGTTCAAAGAGCTCCACATGAGCAGTTTCCCACTCATGGCTGCAGCCGAGATAGTTTCATTGAAGTTTTAGGCAGATAAAACTCTTTGTCTATGAAAAGTGCAACCAGAAAGTCTTTGGGGCATGAACTGTTCTTTCTTCAGCATTTGCTCCCCAAAATGAGTAGTAAATACAAGTGACAAGTGACATATGGCTTGCACTTATGGTGTATAGGGCATACTTAGTATGTGGGTATTCTACAGTGTAATGTCAAATAAAAATCATTATTATACTATCTCCAGTCTTATTCTTCATATGTATCATATAAAAGTATACAGCGGTATATAAGTGAAAAGTTTGATACTAGAATAACCAATTCTGACAACTATGTTATCTAATTGCACGCTATCTACGAAAACTACAGCTCCACCCATGAGATTGACTTCACTGTCTCGTGAGTCCCAAGCAAGAAAAAGACAACAGAACAAACGAAAAGATTCATGGCGATTCGTCTCCTCAATAACTACAGGTTTGTACAAAGGGTCATCTACTCTGGGAAAGTATTGACTGTGTGCTTTCACTGGCTAATATCATAATGATCAAGACACAAATTAAATTAAAATTAAAGTTATTAACAATATTTTTTTTGTGGACATTATGGGTTTTGGCACCAGATGAAAACATTTTTAGCACAGAGGCAACAAATTATGTCTGAGATAATAGTTCGGGTTTAGAAAGAAGAAAAAGAGAAGTAATTGATCTCCATACTCTGAAAAATACATTCTCACTTTCCTTCTCTTTAACTAAAATTTGAGCCCAGTCTCTCAGTAGTTTACTGTCTGTGCAAAATAATGGGAGCTATTATTTTCTCATGAGACATTTGTGAGGGGATAACTCATTTTGTTATAAGCCATTATGATGCCAAGCCTTGAAGCTCAGGAAAAAATCACAGGAAATAATCTTAATGCCCCTTGCATACAGCTCTTAAAAAATTCCATAAAGATAGTCAATCTTCTCTGTCATTTGCTGTAGTTTTCAGAGCAATTCAAAGAACACTGAGTCATTTACTCTTGTTTTTGATATTGTGAGTAATGCTAGTTGCACAGCTTTTCTAAGGAACTTTTGAGAATTACCTTATCTACTGAAATGTTTGAGTGGAAAATCAACAAGATAGAGGCAGATGGTAGAAGATAATATATTTTAATAACTGCAAAAATTCAGTCTGTATAGTTGCATGTCATTAAATTATTAAACATTTTGTAGCTGGCAGAAAAAGAACTTATTTATGCAGAAGCCATAAGGGGTTTTGTACAATAGACATAAGACCAGAACTCTATTTTCAACATTTAAGATGGCAATGAGCTCATTGACCCAGGAGCAGCAACAATGATTCGACCATAAAACACCACAAAAATCCAAGATATTTTCTGAACCAGTTTACAAGTGACAGTGATAATGTAAATGTAGCTGCAAATGTGGTATAATGATCTGACAGCAGCAAATAAGTCTCAAAATGGCAATAGGAGATGCTAAGATGAAAGCTGCAAGACACCTGCTGGTAATCAGACAACCATCAATCAAAAACACACTGCCCTTAGATTTTTAGCTTTCAAGTGAGTGTATGCATGTGCACATAGAGGATACCCTCTTAGGGGAACTAGGACTTATTTCTGCTGCAATATTTTAATTGGGTAGCAATAGATGTACTTATTCAATAAGCTTTGCTATATTTATTTTCTCCAGTTTGTACATCAGTTGAGGGCACTTTCTGTTTTTCATTTTGCTGGTTCAATTACTTCTGTCTCTCTTTTACCTTTTTCAGCACAACTGAATCATGTGGTTTTGTTGCTTCCAGCACATGAGAAGGAGAGGGCAGGAGGTTCTAACTCACATGTCTCCTCTTTCCAAAAAACCCATGAGATTCAGAAAGTACAAATTCTAGCCTAGTACGAGTTTGGCTTACATGCAATGAATTTAACATGAGTTTCATCATATTATTTAAAAATATAGTGACCAGGCAGACCCCTATGGCAGAGCACAAACAACAGGCACAAGCTGCAATGTTAGAAATTACAATTAGATCAGAAGAAAAACTTTTTTCTGCAATGAAGGTAGGTAAATATTGCAACAAGTTATCCAAAGAGGTTGTGAAATATCCATCCTTGGAAATAGTCAGAACTTGCCTTAGTGAAAGTCAAAGAAACTTGATAAAAGTTAGCCTTGTTTTCACTAGGGGAAGATAGGGTTCGGGTTAGGGTGAGGTTACAGTTAAGGATTAGGTCCCTTCCAAACACATATGCGCTTTTTTGTGCTATGCGGAATCAGTAACATGTTAGACAAACTGCTTCAGTTAACCACAAACAACTAAGAAGAAATTATTACTTTTTTTCCTGAAACTTTTCTCCAGGTGTCCATACTGCGAGCATTTATCACAGTTCTCTTAAGGGACTTAAGTATAAGCATGAATATTTTTACTCATTTTCAGCAGAATTTTGCAGTGCTGAACAGAAAGCCTTGGCTGGCAGTGAGGAAGAAAAAATTATATATTATTAGATGAACAATGCCATCTGAATTATGTGATTAAGCATTGTAGTATCTGGGTTTCTTTTTCTTATGTCTGTGGGAATGACAGAAGACATTAGAAAACTTGTGCTCCAACTTCAAAAAAAATACAAATGTAAAAATGGATATTCCTTTTAAACTTAGAAACCCTATTAAAATTTCATGCTCACTGGCAATTTCATCAGTTTCCTACACCCACCCCCATGAAAATGTGTTTTTTAAATTGTCTGCCATTTCGGAGAAACACAAGCTTCTCTGCTCATGTATCTATTCATTTACTACTTTTTCTTTCCTGGCTCCAGGTCAATCAAGGAGTTTTGACTTCACCTGTACCTGCTCTGGATTATCACCTCATGGTGCCATAGGAGGTGACCAAAGCAGTTAACTGGTACAACAGAAGGCTTTCTGGGGCTCATCTTCTCGACTTTGCTGTTAAGGGACTCTCTGATACATGAGATACTCAAAGGACATAAAGAATAGTGTTCTACTGCTATAATGTCCATGAACAGTTTATTTCATCTCAGCTACCAAAATTCAGATTGTTTTACAATAGTTTTCTTTCTAAAGTTTTGCATAGGTACATCTATAAGAAACAGTATTTACTTCAGTGCTAGAATCTATAGAATATATATTTACTCCAGTAGGAAGAAAACTTTTGCTAAGGAAATCACTGGATTCAATGACTTGATTATGTTTAAGAGTAAAACTAAAATCAATAATTGGTTTCCAAATGTCAAGCAAAGCAGTGGGCAATGTAAAACCAGAGAAAAGTCATGATCCATATAGAGAATGCTATGCTTAGGAAATACACAGCCCAATTTCTAATCTTAGAAGTACAACTATCTTTTAACTAAAATCTACACCATTAAGCAATGTTTTTCTGATTAATCATGGGTTTTTGCAGAGAAAAACAACATAAAAATTCACAGAAAATGAGAATGAGACAGATGATGAGAGAGTAGCTTGAATAGATAGAAATGTCTTGAGGCTGTTCACACTTATGCCACAAATTCTTTCAATTAACATTCTAAGGCTTCTTATGGTTCTTTATCCTAGGAGGTGCTGAAAACTTTAAAAAACCCACATGGAGAATATCAAGAAAGCAAAAAATCTAGGAAAATCTTATAATACAGAATACATTATGATCTTCTGCAAAAGGAAAAAATCAATTAACACAAAAAATATTGGGAGTTCTAATGTCTTTTGTCATGGAGAAAATGAGGGTGGAACAATTTCCTAAACATATATATACATTATTCACTAGAATAATAATCTATTTGAAAAAAGACTTTCATTAGAAAATAACTCTGCTCATGTTATTTTAATATCCTTTTTCCCTTTTGTTTAATCTACGTATGAATCCCTATTAGAACACCAGCTTGATCTACCCTTGAATTTTTATGTATTCAAGATAGATCACTAAATAGAAGTTTAAAAAGAAGAAAACAAACAAACAAATAGTATTTTTAAGGAGACCATAAATTCTACAAACTCATTTGTGAGTGAAATGTCCTAACCTGAATGATATTAACAGTAAAGACCTTATCTAATTTTTTATAATTTCTGCCATTTTTTACCCATTCAATAGAAGCATTAGCCTTTAATGTATCCTCCTATAAGTATTTAATTAAGGCTGTCAATAGAACTAGATAAGACAATTTCACTCTTTGGTGACACTCAGTCCTGTTTATTTCTCCACTATTTTGTTTACATTTTTAAGATAAAAAGGAAAGATTATGTATGCAAACATCATATTAATATATTTTTACATAATTGAAAAAGATACCTATTTAATGTATTTATATGCCCACATAAGTATAAAATATGTAAAAAATGTATAAGATGAAGTTACGTTTAGCACATTTCTGTATGTATATATCAAAATATGTTTCATATTAAAGACCTTATAATATTTTAATAAGAAATGTCACTTCGCATTTAGGATTTTTCAGTTTTTCGATCTTCTTTTTACCTCACCTGCACATACTTGGCAAGTCCATTCGCGTGCATTGTCAAGAAGTCCCTCATATAGGTTATCAGTGGTATCAGAATGAATATGACAGAATTCTGGATGTTCAGCAAAAGACATTGTTTGACTTTATAAAGACATCCAGCAGTACAAGCTATTTTTATTACTTCCTATGATGTAACAACATTTGAGAAAATATATGTACAAGAGCAGATGAAACTGTTTCAGGTTGCACCTGGAATTATGTAATCACAAAAATTTCTGAAAAAATAATTACAAAATAAATTTGACAGAGAAAAATGTTCAGTCACAAATTTGAACTTTAGTTATGCCATTGTATTCACCAGACACGAGTATCTGAGTGATTCTTTGCAAGGTAGCAATGACTGTGATAGTCCACCAGCTACATGAATTGTTTTAGCAGTCTCAAAATACTCACAAAACCACAGTTAAATTGGGAGGAACATGGACCCTCACAAAATGAGCTGATGAAAAGGTAAACAACTTTGACAGAAATATTATTAAGGTAAAATAAATAAATTTACCTTTGGATTTATTTTTGTGTGCTCTTTATATGCAAGAAATTAGAAGTTTATTTATTATATGTTACCTATTTTTTGTTTTATTTGTTAGTTCAACTGTGCTAATTGAAACAAGTTTGGTATTATTAGATATTTATAATCCCCTAGTAACGTTTTCTAGTCTCTCCCTTTTCCTCGATAAGCACCTCACAGTTTTGCACTTTATCCTTTTACTCACTTCCTACAATAAAGCACAGTAGCACATGACTAAATACAGTCACTGTGACTTCTGAGAAATACCTGGATGCACATATTCTCTCTTTTATACGCTACATTCCTTTCTTTCATTGCCTTGTCAGTTCCTTTTTTCCCTCCTGTTTTTTACACACAGGACGCATCAGCCCAATGGACACTTTTTGTATCGTGGAAATATTCTCCATCTTTTACCTACTATGAAAAGAACATGCAAAACAGACCCCTTTCCAAAACTTACCTGTGTTGTAATCTTTGGAATCAACCATGTGCCTTTCACAACTTTCTCCTGACTTTCTTCACTTAGCTATCAGTCAGATTTACAAAGTTACTTGTTACAAGTTACAAGTTACTTGGGTTTTATCTATTTTTTTAATGCTTACTGTTGTGAACATCTGTTTTTTCTTCTGCTGCCTTCACGACTTGCTCCATGATCTAGTTAGGTTTACATTTTGCCTATTTTAGTGTTGTTCCTTTAAAAATCTTACTTGAACTTGAAGATGATCTATTTTACAAAAACCTCTTTCCTCATTTTTTTGTTCCCAGAAGAAAAAAAAATCTTGGGGAAGTAGTCTTTCACCACCAAAGAAGTCATTTTGCACACAAAAATACCTTTGACTGATTTTAATTAGGAGTTTTCTGTGGCTTTCAAAATGTAATTGCTCTTCTCCTCCAACTTAATTACTTTCTCACTCCAGTTGCTAATAGTTTTTTCTCCTTGACTTTGAATATGTTCTCAGCTTTGGGGAATCTTACTGCCTTCCTGGACAACCACTGCAAGTGTGTTTATCAGGTGTTTGTTACGATACAAGTGTCAATAACCTCATATCGTCTATCTCCTGTCACCTGCTTGATATCACTGTCTCTCCTACCTTAAAAACAAGTTCTGTCATAGACCTCACCTACTACCAGACATTATCATGTCCTGAGATCTACCTGCTTTGTCTTCTTGGACAAATCCTTAAAGGTTATAAGTGAATCAGAATGTTAGCACGTTACATACATTTCCTATTCTAATAAATATACCAGGAAGATTGCTTACACTAAATAGCATCATTTTGTTCTGGTTTTGTTGTGGGTTGGTTTTGTTTGCCTTTTTTTTCCTAGAATTAATAAGTTTAAAAAAACCCCAAACCAAACCTGAAAAGCAGCATTCAGATATTCATTGTCTTCCAACAGTACTGTAAATAGAAAGTAATACCTTCACATTTCTGTTTAACATTGCATAAAGTTCAACGTTCCTGAGCATTTAACGAAAAAAAATATGTAAAATAACACAATAAGGAAAATAAGGGAAATAATTCTGCATAAAATAGGAATGTGAGCAGAAGTACAATAGCAGGTCAGTGGGACTGGGAGTCATTTTAGTGTCAGAATAACAAGAAGCAGAAGAATGTGTGAGTGATGTGTGTGTGTGTGTCTGAGCAGGGAAGATGATGACTGTAGCGTTACAGCATTAGCTTGTGTGAAAACACCCACTCTGCTCTAAATGCCAGCGGCACTTCTATTATCAGAAGGTTGCAACTGCTTCCTGGCCGTGACTGGTTTCCTGCACTAGCAAAATCCTGTCTGGTTAACAGTTACATGCCACCTTAGGACAGTAGCTCAGCATACCTGGAGAAAAACTCTGCTCACAAAAAATGGAGAAGGACTAGTCTGGTGAAACCTGAATGAGCTATTTATAAGGATTATTTTAATGGATGACAACCCTGTCTTCAAAAGGATGACAACAGCCTCCTCAGAGATATGTAGTTACCTAATTCTGAGACTCTGCAAAGCCAGAGGGATGTGGGCACCTGAATACAAATGAGAAGTCAGCATCCCCAGAGAATGAAAGGCATTGTCTTCACTTGTGTGCCTTATAATACAAAGCATTCTCAATCAGATGTAAGCTGTTGAAATTATTAAGTTTTTATTTAGTATGTAATAATTACCAAACAACTTGCTCTATTTCTATTCTTACAGTAATAGTTAACACTATTTCTATTTTCTGATTAAAGATTTAAGAATGTACTCAAATAAAATGAAAAGCAAATAGTAAATCTTATGGTCTAATAGATAATTTATGCAATAGTGACCATTAGGTTGCCAAGAAAATAAATTAAATTATGTGGCTTGCATGCCCACAGCATCCAAGATTTTTTTTTATGTGATTATTTATTATTGACTCTTTTCTGAGGCTTGATTATTTCAATGTGCAAGTTTATATAAGGCACTGTGTAAACTGTAAACTTGAAATTTGTCTTAACAACAGTTTAAATGTTTATACTTTTAAACAAATCTTCTGGTGAACATTTGTGCTTAGTAAAATATAATATGTTGAATATCTATTGAAAACTATAGATAAATAAGGTCAATGTGTAGTTAAAATTCAATCAGAATTAATTTTCAAGAAATAAATTTCCACTCTTTGTAAATTCTTTTGTTTTATTTATGAAGCTATTAGTAGTTACAGATCATTTACATTGCATGTAAGGTGTGTGGGGGGTGAATGTCTTTAGCGAAAACAATTAGTATAGTAAGGTATTCTAATACTGATCTCTCTAAACTAGATGAATGAGAGTGATGAGTAGATATATTTGTGAGAAATCAGATCTAATGCAAGCAGAAAGGGCTGGTTTTCACATTCAAAAAGCACAAATAATAATAGGGACTTACAGAATCAATATACTTCAACTTAGAGGCATGCTATGAATCATAACCTAGGATTTACTTCCAATATTCATAATTTGTTTGTGAGCTTCTAGCTATCTGAAATCTGTGATTCCTAGGAACTCATATAAAACCTCATGACACTTCAGAAATTAAGCTCTTCTTTGACTCTGATATTGACTATGAGGGATTAGGATAAACAAATAATAATTTCAATATTATATAGTGGCTCTCTGTTTAGGTTTTGGCTGTAACAGTACTAGTTAACAAAATGACGTATATGCCTTTGTCTCCTCACGATTAAATTAGACTTTGTTTTAGCATATAATTTTTCATTTTACTAATATTAGACATCATATTTAAAAAAACACATAGAGATAAATATATGTTTTGAAAGGTTTATATTTTAGTTGATTTGTATTCTCAGTGCTTGGAGGTTTTCAGGACTGGACTAGATAAATCCATCTGATCTGATCTAGCACTGGCAGAAGTGCTACCCATGTGAAAATCAGGCCTGGGGCCTCCAGAGGTCTTACATCAAGTCAGCGACTTCTATTGCTTTTCATGACGTGAAACATGGTTTAGTCCTCATGTTCAGTGACCTAAACAAGGAAAGCCTTCCTTGGCCAAAGCGGCTGGATTTAAACATACACTCACTGGCTTTACAAAATCAAACATACACACTGAACTTCCACACAGTTATTTCATCTTTGTTTAGTCTCTCATCTGTGAGAGTCCCATTGACCATCTTAGCCTCATACCGTATCTTATCTTGTGACTACTGAATTCAGTGTGGGTAATTAGTTTGAATTAAACATCTGTGTGGGCTGTTCAGCTGAATCAGGAACATGCAGTCTTCTTTTTCCAGATAATGAAACTTGAGTAATATGAATCCCTTACATCTAACTTATATGTTTTAATATTGTGAAATAAAAGAGGTTGTCATTCAGTAAGGTCTATTCAAGCCCTTCTCACCAAGCATTAAACTATAGTAGTAAATGAAACTGGAATTTGTAAAGTAAGTTACTGTACATTCAGATTATTATAATGAAAGTGAACTTTTGTATAATAGAATGTATTTTTTCTAGTAACTCCACATTTAGATGAAAAACAGATTATCATGTGTATTTTGATTGGTGCCTCATATATTAATCATTATTTCTTATAGATACATTGATGATCGTCATATGGAACAGGTATGTCTTAAATGTAAAGGTATGTATTACTTATTTATATTACACGACATCAAATTCAAGTTTGACCTTAGTAGTTATAATTTTCAGTGTATTATCAGTACCAAGTCATAGATTTTCCAGTGCTCAGAAGGAAACTTCGGGTTTCAACACCATTTACTCTCTTTACAGTCATAAGTGTTAAATGTTCTTCTATTTTAAACCAGATTCTCCCATGCTTTTCTGTGGCTTTAAAATCAATATACAGTTACAGTATTGTGGTTACCAGTAAGAAGTTTTTCCCATAAAGTCCCACTTTGCCTTTTCAGTCACATTTCATATAAGTGCTCCAAACTTTAGAGAGAGCATATTTCTCAACTGGAATCCTTGTCAAAGTGATCACAGTTTCCTCTGTTATAAGACATACGGCACATATTCACTTTAACAGAAACTGCTGTCAGCAGGTAGACATGACCTGGATATTCCTTTTACAGATTATTTAAAATTCTGCTCTGCTCAAATAGCTATAACCAAAAGAAACTGCCATATGCCATTAAAGAGAACAGAAAGAACTGGAATAATTTTATGTATAATGAAAAGTACCATCATCGCCAAAATTATAGAGAAAAGATGTTTACGTGAAATTATATGAAGCGAAAATGCTATTTGTCCTCCCTTGAAAAGTTTCTGCCTTTCTTTATCTAATTAAGATGTCACACTTCAAAAAACAATGCTTGTATAATGCTTTTCCTACTGCAGTCATGACTTTAAAAGACATTTATTATACAGCAAACTACTGCTGATTACTACCATTATTTCCCCATTCTATAGTTCAATTGCATACTGTCATGAAGCATTATCACACAGGTCTTGAGCAGCCCTGTAATTTCCTCAAAAATTACGGGGAATTTGGGATAAGACTGTTTAGAATGAATTGGTATAATTCCCACAAATATACTCACATTATTGATACCACATTTGCTCTCCTTTCAGACATATTAGTTCCAGTCATTTATTTCCTCCACCTACTGTAGCTGCTATCAACAACATTTCTGGTCCATCAGTATTGGTGGTACTACATATGGCACAGTAGCTTCCTGAAGTAAGGATGTGTCCTAGATGTGTCCCTCTAACTTCTGAAAGTGGTTTGTAAGATAAGGGCAGATATCTGTCTTGCAAAAGGTGGCAACAATAAAGAGATATACAGTGGCTCTGAAAATGCAGTCCATTGACAGTAAGATCACTTTTCCTGTACTTTTACATTGAGAAATTCCAATGGCAGGAGGAGGAAATAGGTTGCATGTCTGTGGTTTAAAAAAAAAACAAA
>VWPV01024509.1:0-12044 GCA_013389885.1 Geococcyx californianus | reverse complement strand
CACTGCTGGCTCCTGTTGAGTTTCCTGTCCACCAGCACTCCCAAGTCCCTTTCCGCCTGACTGCTCTCCAGCCACTCTGCACCCAGCCTGTAGCTCTGCATGGGGTTGTTGTGTCTGAAGTGTAGGACCCGGCATTTGGACTTGTTAAACCTCATGCTATTGGAGTCAGCCCATCTCTCCAGTCTGTCAAGGTCCCTCTGTAGGGCCTTCTAGCAGATCGACTCTTCCTAAGCAGTTGATCTGAACCCAGGTGGTTAACAGTGATCTTGCGCTGCAGCAGGCACACACCTCATCATCCCAGAATTGCAGAATGAACCTGAGTTGGAAGGGACCCATGAGGCTCATTGAGTCCAGCTCCTCTCCTTGCACAGGACACTCCCAACGTTCACACCATGTGACTGAGGGCATTGGCCAAATGTTTCTTGAATTGCTTAAGATGAGGGTGCCCTGCTTGTTGACTGGATTTCTGCAGTGGTTAGCAGGGTGGGTTTGTGCTGTTCTACACTGATTTGGAATGAGTGCTCTGAAGGTGGAGCTGTCGCTCGCTCGCCAAAGCAACACCTGCGCGTTAGTGCTGGGCGCTGTTGCTCCACCGCTCCTGCGGCTGCAGAAGGCATTGCCAAAAGATCCTGTCCATGGCCTGTGGAGCACTGGTTTGTAGTCACAGAGTCCTGGTTTTCATTTCCAGTGATTAAATGACTCTTAAAGCTAAAATGACGTTTCATTTGACTCTTCCATGAGAGCAATTCTCTAGTTGCCATGTGGGATTCCTGGTTGGAAGTAGGACATTGCAGATGTTACGCAAGCCGGTCTGTTTGATCATAGACTTCAAACTCCCTGGTCATGCCTAGCTAATAGTGTTCGCAACAGCCTTACTGTCAGAAAAGATCCACTTGGAGCTGTCCCGATGCGTTCATGTCCCAGGGAGGTGCTGGGGAAGCGGGCTGTCCACTTCCACCAATACCCATGTTTTGTTTCCCCTCAGTCTCGCGTGATCGTGCAGCAGCCGGGAGAACGAAGCTTTCATTCGTTTTACCAGGTTTGTATTCATTTGCTAAAACTTATTCTTAAGTTTCCCAGACACAATAAGGAAAATATTTAAAGCTTTCACCCTCTTGCATGTTTCGTGAAGGGTCTCCTTGTTGTTGCATCTTGGGTGAGTGTAGGTTCTCCAGCTCTGCGGGGAGGCCTGGCTTGAGGAAGGAGCATGGGAAGATTTATTTATTTCTGTTCTCCTGACCCACAGGAACACATCTGTAAATCTAACAGCAGGCTGACTAAACAAATGCAGGAGAACATGGGACTTTGACTCACTGACTTATTTGCGATGAGTCTAATCCCTTCGTTTTCTCTCAAGGCCTTTAGTCCATATGGAAGTAATTTTAAGACACCAAGCTGAGTTTCTTCTTTTCTTTGGGTTCTTTTTAATGTTTTCCATATTGTGTGGTGGTTCCCTTGTGTGTCCTCTGGGGGAACTGGTTGGCCTGTTGGTGTAACCTTGATTCCCTGTTTTGCAGTGAGGGAAACACAGGGTTGTTTGGGTTTTCCCCCTTGCACAGCTCTCCGTGAGGGCGGGTTAGCACCTTTCTCATCAACTTGGGAACTCGTTCCCAATCTTGGGAACTCGTTGTGTAGTAGAGAAGGGAAACGTGCTGTCCCAGACACACCTGTGGGCTGGCACAGCTGTGGACGTGTCCAGTCTGTGAAGAGGTGCAGGCTTGGTTTGTAAGCAGTTGTGTCACTCAACAGGGACGGTCACTCCAGCAACTTCTGTCTGGTGGGCAGAGCCAAGACCGTGTTTTTCACGCATGTTGTGCTTGGGACTCCAGTTATTGCAGCTGATTCTTCATTAGCAGTAATTTAATGGTTTATGATTTAAGAAACAGAAAAAGGAAGGATTTCATGTTTCTCACTCGCTGTTTCTTTGTGCAGCTGCTCCAGGGGGGGTCTGACCAGATGTTACGCTCCCTCCATCTGCAGAAGGATGCGTCTGCCTACAACTACATCAGTCCTGGAGCGCAGCTGAAGGTGAGGACGGTGTTGGTGAGTTAGAGGCAACTCATCTCAAAATTGTAAGTGCTACTTGAAGTACTGCTGCACTGGCAGAGGCTGAGACCAGTATTTATGGGGTGAATACAGAAAGCTGACACCAGTGTGCTGTTTCAAACGGAGTTTCTGGCTCTTGAAGCCAAGCAGATGTGTACTTGTGCCTGTATCACTAGTGCCTGCTTATGAAACACAGTCCAACGTAGGAGGAGAGACATCACCTGTGTTAATAACTGCAGACGCAGATATTTGACCCATTATCAGTGATAGACTTTTCATGCATTGTAATGGGTCGCTGAAGCCACCTTCTGGCCCAAAAAGCCATAGGGACTCGTTTTTTTACAGTAGGATCATTTGAATTACTGAAGCATTCGTTCTTCATATCTGACTTGTCCTCAAGGTGGGCTCTGAGCCGGAAAGAAGGGAACAAACCCATGAAATTTTTAAGACAACAACGTTCTGAACACTTCAAATACATCTGGAGTTGTCCCTAGTGTTGCCTCTCTGAAGCCGGGCCCAGATAAAAGGCGCCCTGGTTTCCCGATGGCTTCCTTGAGATGCTCTTTGGCAAACAAACCCACAGACCTTCCCAGATGCCTTTATCAGTTCCTCTAGGAAACAAACCCGAATCATTGAGAGGGAGGGGGCAGAGGCTTTTTGTGAGAAAGACGGTGACCAGAAATGTGCTGCTGGTGCTGTGCGGCATCTTCCGAGGGGCTGTGACTGCACTGCTTGCAATTGTTGTTCTTGGTTCTTCATGAATTGCTTCTACTCTTTCACAATAGATTCAGCTGGGAAAGGGCTGAACTGTTCAACCACGCTGTGATAGATTTGTGTCTCGTTGCTGCTCGTATCCGTGTGTGTGCGGGATGGCGTTAGGATCAGTTGAACCATCTTGCGCTGGTGTCTTGCATCTGGAAAATAGTGAAATCCATTTCTGTTTCCGTGGGCTTGCAAAGGCTTTGCTTTCCAGCAGCTGACTTCTGATAAGCCTCTCGTGTTCCAAACATCTCTTTCAGTGCTCCATCAACGATGGTGCGGAGTTCAAAGCAGTAGCAGATGCCATGAAGGTGATAGGCTTCAAGCAAGAGGAGATTCAGACTGTCTACAGGATTGTGGCAGCCATTCTTCACCTGGTAAGCTCCCTGCTGCTGGTACGAGCAGGCTGTTCTTCCGCAGGGGTCAGGCAGTACAATCACACTTCCACCAGCTTTGGGTTTCCTTGCTGCAGAAGCAGCGGGAAGACCTCTTGGCTGAAAAAGTGTTTACAGTTCACAGCTTCCAGTGGTGAGTGAAATTCTTCGATGAAATCGGACACTGCAGTAATGATGGAAGATCACATTTATTCCTGTTTATTCCAGATCCCAAAACAGATATCAGAAAGTTGTGGGAGCTGTTAAATGTTCTGAAAATGAATTAAAGGAACAGTTTGAGTGTGGCCTCTCTGTCCTTCTGTCCCCTTTGGTGCTCACACTTGCCATCCCTGCTCTGTGGCTTTGCTGGAAGGGGTGGTGCTTCACCTCAAGGTGGAGGCTTGAGCACAGCCAGGTACAGGTGAGCTCCTAATTCCCTGTATTCTGCTGCTACAGAAATCCTTCCTTCACCTGTGTTCTCCTTGGACCCACAGAGTCTCTTCCCCCGTGCAATGTCCTTGTACTCAGACCTTACGTTCCCCTGAGGACAGAGGCACCCCCAGAGCAGCAGGAGGAGATGGCATTCCTTTTTCCATTTTTTTCTCCTCCTTGGACTAGTTGTGCTGGGAAGGGGAGGGAGGCCGAGCAGAGCCAGGCTGTGCAGGCAGGGTGTGACAGCTGAATGCTGGCACTGTAGGTGTTCAGTGACAAAGCTGTTGTGGCAGCGCACTTCAGGCCAGTCCTGTTGGCTGTGCTGCCGTGTTGGCTTCCCTGGAATATTCACATCACCTTTGTGGGCAACAGCCTTACAGTGGGAGCTGCGCCCTGGTGGTTCTGTGGTGAGCTGCATCAGAAATGTCACCAGCAGGGTGACAGAGGGGATTCTGCCCCTCTACTCTGCTCCAGTGAGACCTCACCTGGAGTCCTGTGTTCTGTTCCAGAGCACAGAAGGATGTGAAGGTGTTGGAGCGAGTCCAGAGGAGGCCATGGAGATGATCCAAGGGCTGGAGCCCCTCTGCTGTGAGGAGGCTGAGAGAGCTGGGGTTGTTCAGCTGGAGAAGAGAAGGCTCTGGGGAGACCTTAGAGCAGCTCCCAGTGCTGAAAGGGGCTCCAGGAAAGCTGGGGAGGGGCTCTGGATCGGGGAGTGCAGGGATGGGATGAGGGGGAACGGTTTTCAGCTGAAAGAGGGGAGATTTGAGATGAGATCTTGGGCAGAAATGTTTTGCTGTGAGGGTGGGGAGGCCCTGGCCCAGGGTGCCCAGAGCAGTGGTGGCTGCCCCCTCCCTGGAGGTGTTCCAGGCCAGGTTGGATGGGGCTTGGAGCCCCCTGATGCAGTGGGAGGTGTTCCTGCCCATGGCAGGGGGTGGCACTGGGTGGGCTTTAAGGTCCCTTCCAACCCAACCCATTCCGTGATTCTATGATCTGTGAAATGCTCCATCCAGCATTTGTGTACTTAATGTCGTTTCCCACAACTGGACTCTGAGTCCTGAGACCCGACCTCTGGAGAGGTTTGATGTAGTTGTTTTCCAAAAGCTCAGGTGGACAATGAACGGGGGTGCTTTTCTTTGAGTCAGGCTTTGCTGCTTCCACTGGCATTGGAGCTTTGTGGGTGTGTGGATGTGCAAGACCCACCCTTCTTACGCGTTAGGAAATTTACTGACTTGCATGCAGGTGGAATATGGGTGGATTTGGGCTGTGCTGATTGATATTAATAAAAAACAGATTGAGAAAACTCAGGTTTTTGCTGTTTATTGCAGGGGAACTTGAAATTTTCTGTGGACGGCGATACACCCGTAATAGAAAACAGCAAGGTTGTGTCGATCATCGCAGACTTGCTGTCAACCAAGTCTGAACTGGTGGAGAAGGCGCTTCTGTTTCGAACTGTAGCGACAGGTCGGGATGTCATCGACAAACAACACACGGAACAAGAAGCCACCTATGGCAGAGACGCCTTTGCAAAAGTGAGTTTAGATTTCCTTTTTGTGCAGCTGATTTTTGTGCAGCAGTAACTCAGACACAGTTCTTAAGCTTTTGCTTTCTGGTTGAGTTGTTCTCGGTGCAGCGAAGAACGGTGATGCCTGGGGAAGGCATTCGGTATTCAGTTGCCTTCGTAACTGCCCATTTTTCAGTGCTCAGGTCCCAGTAGGATTCCTGGATGGATCAATAAGTTCAATGCTGGCTGAGACACAGGAAGGCTGCACTTCATGCACATCTATTTCTGAACGTAAAGGTCGCTGTGTGCTGTCAGGGGATTGCAGAGCAGCCCCATCCCTCCCCTCCGCTGGCTGTGACACAACGTGCACCACAACCAGCAGCGCTCGCGGCGTGGGAGAGGGGAGGGAGCTGTGAGCCGACCTTCCTGGTGTCTGCAAAAGGAATGCATTGTACAGGGCTGAATGTTTTGTGAAATAGGATTCTTGCCTTCATTTAGTAAAGGCAAAGAATGGAGAGTGGAACTGGAACACCTAGAACTCACGTTGGAAACCCAAGTGCTGCTTTTTTTTAGGAGAGGGGGATACTGATGGCCAAAGGAGTGACAGTTGTCCTTTCTTTGCTAAGAAGTCAAATGGCAAGTGAAGAGCAGAAGTTAAAGAGATTCCCTGATTATTAACATTTTTCCTAAGAATTATATGTTTGCGTAGCTTCGCAGTGTGTTTTGAACATGCAGACTGTGAAGATACCTGTGCCTACAGAACATTTTCTTTTTTCAAAGGTAGACAGGAATATTTCACAACCACTGTTTGGTTTGTAGGTTTCTCTAACTGGGCTCTGCTTGCTTTTCAATATTGTTTGATTGTTCTCAGGTAGGGAAGTTATTAGGCACTTGAAAAGCAGACTGGAATCAAATTGGGAGATCACTGTAGCTAGGAAACCCCCTAGGGTTTAGACTTCAAGTAAATGAGGTTTGGAAGAAAGAAGGTGTTTTCCTGGAGTATTTAACTGAAAGAGGGGAGATTGAGATGAGATCTCATGATTAAATGTTTTGCTGTGAGGGTGGGGAGGCCCTGGCCCAGGGTGCCCAGGGCAGCAGTGGCTGCCCCATCCCTGGAGGTGTTCCAGGCCAGGTTGGATGGGGCTTGGAGCCCCCTGATGCAGTGGGAGGTGTCCCTGCCCATGGCAGGGGTGGAACTGGATGGGCTTCGAGCTCCCTTCCAACCCAACCCGTTCTGTGATTCAATGGTTCTATTTTCTTCTTGTCAGTAGCTGCTCACTGTTAGCAGAATGTTGTCTGTAGCTTTTGTCAGGACAGCATCTTGAATTGAGCTTTGTGGCACCACATGTTTCACTGACCAGAAAGAACCGAGACAGATGCCGTCAAAATTCCTCAGTGTTTGTCTCTTGGCAGGCAATATACGAGCGGCTCTTCTGTTGGATCGTGACACACATCAATGATGTGATCGAGGTGAAGAACTATGACACCACAATACATGGGAAAAACACAGTCATCGGCGTTCTGGATATCTATGGCTTTGAAATATTTGACAATAACAGGTGAGCCACATTGTTAAAGCACAGCGCGGGATGTTTTCCTTTCCCAGAAAACTCATCTCCTTTTGTTCTGATGTTTTTGCAGTTTTGAGCAATTTTGCATTAATTACTGCAATGAAAAGCTACAGCAGCTCTTTATTCAGCTGGTTCTAAAGCAGGAGCAGGAAGAGTACCAGCGAGAGGGAATTCCCTGGAAGCACGTGAGTGATTTGGCAGAGGAAGGGGAGGTCGGTTTGAGGTCAGTGTACCAGCAGAGGTCCCAGATCTAAAGCTGTCCACATGTACGCTCCTGTCGCAGTCGATAGGACATCTGTGTCCGCGCCAGCTGTACTGCCAGACTCACTGTCTGGAAATCAGGCTGTGGAAAAAGTCATCCATTTATCTCACAGTATTTCTATGTTTGACACGGTTTGGGAAAATAAGAGATTCCAGGGCTGTCTCCGTCCTTGGAGTGGGCAGGTATGGTTGGACTCAATGATCTNACAATACATGGGAAAAACACAGTCATCGGCGTTCTGGATATCTATGGCTTTGAAATATTTGACAATAACAGGTGAGCCACATTGTTAAAGCACAGCGCGGGATGTTTTCCTTTCCCAGAAAACTCATCTCCTTTTGTTCTGATGTTTTTGCAGTTTTGAGCAATTTTGCATTAATTACTGCAATGAAAAGCTACAGCAGCTCTTTATTCAGCTGGTTCTAAAGCAGGAGCAGGAAGAGTACCAGCGAGAGGGAATTCCCTGGAAGCACGTGAGTGATTTGGCAGAGGAAGGGGAGGTCGGTTTGAGGTCAGTGTACCAGCAGAGGTCCCAGATCTAAAGCTGTCCACATGTACGCTCCTGTCGCAGTCGATAGGACATCTGTGTCCGCGCCAGCTGTACTGCCAGACTCACTGTCTGGAAATCAGGCTGTGGAAAAAGTCATCCATTTATCTCACAGTATTTCTATGTTTGACACGGTTTGGGAAAATAAGAGATTCCAGGGCTGTCTCCGTCCTTGGAGTGGGCAGGTATGGTTGGACTCAATGATCTCAAAGGTCTTCCAACCAAACAATGCTATGACCTCTGCAATGCCGCACGCATCCCTGTGTGTTTCTGTTCCCTGCGCTTACGTGTTTTGTCCACTTGAAGCTATTCAAGTGTAAAAAACTTGGTTTCTCCTGTTGAAATTCATGGAACGAGGTGCACAGTTTTCACGGTGGCAACTGCACACTCAGATTTTAAAAGTGCGCTCTGGAGCAACTGATTCTTGTCAGAGATCTCAAGATTAATGTGAGGGTTATTAAAGATCAGCTTCTCTGCTCTTTATCAGTAGAGGAGCAGCCTGCTTCATTCTGAGGTCGTGAGCACTGTATCGAGAGCTGATCACTTCTCCTGTGAGTCGTGGGCCCCGTTCTCTCCTATCAGACGTGTTCATCAGTGGCCAACGTCAACACTCCTCCCTTTCACTGGCCAGAGTCACAAATACACCTGCTCTTTGTGTTTTCCAGATTGATTACTTCAACAATCAGGTCATCGTGGACCTGGTAGAGCAGCAGCACAAAGGGATCATTGCCATTCTGGACGACGCCTGCATGAATGTTGGCAAGGTTACAGACGAGATGTTCCTGGAGGCTCTGAATAACAAGCTGGGGAAGCATGCGCATTTCTCCAGCAGAAAGGTAGCAGCTCCTCTGTCTCCTCCAAACTCGCCTGCTTTTCTCTGTGATTCCTTTTTCAGGGGTAATAGAATAAAGAAAAAGAATTGGAGGGTGGTTGGGTTGGAATCACCATCAAGTGTGCAATAAAGACCAGGGAGCAGCAGCAGCTGCTCACCACTGCCCAGCCATCTCGTCTGGGTTTGGGTCGCGCCTCGGGCGGCCCCGTATCCGGCAGAGGGAGCTGAAGTTATGTCCAATGCGAGATGTGCTTTATTCCAGGCATAAAAGAAGTGTGAGCTCGTGCCTTGATGTATCATGATGTCATTGGTAACCAATCGATGCGCGCTTCCAGCCCACGTGGCGTTCTTCCCAGGCTGCTCTAATGCACAGTGACAGTGAAATTATTCACACTTCTGCTTTATTACAGCACTATGGGCTTTGTCATCGTCATTGGCTACAAAACATGTTCATCTCTGACTGCACCTATGACCATCAGGCCCCTCGCTTTGCTTTGGTTTGGGTACAATGCACGAATTAAAGGGCTTTATTTACTCCTCACTCGGCAGCGAATTGAGAACGTGGTCACCAGGCTGATTAATTTGAGAATCTTTCACACTGAGTAATCAAATCGGGGCCTTTAATTTATTGATATCTCTCTACGCTGTTTGAAATACATCATTGAGGATGCTGGCTCCCCCTCCTCCCCCCCTACCCCAGCACAATATTTTATGTAGGTCAGAAATCCAGAATTAGCACGGTTGTATAAGATATGTGCTAAACGCTGCCTCCAGGGAGGCTGGGTATAAACAAGGGCTCTCCATGTGCCTTGTTGGGGTAGAGGCTGGGACAAAAATACAATAACCACTTGTTCCTCCCAGATGTGACGTTCTGAAAGTGCCCTTTGGCTGCGGCACCTGCTTTCTTATCTTCCTCCCGCATCCTGGATGAGGGAATGATGCTTCTCACAACAGCCAGGATTTTACCAGCTGATATTGTAGGCAGAGAATGTGTTGAGAAAGCCAGAAAACAAGGGTATTCATGAAGCCTCATCTGGGTTTGTATCGTTAATGCAAATTGCTTCCTTTAGTAGTGCTAATGATTGGGAATAAGTGCAGCCTGGGGGGGATGAAGGCTTAAATCCTCTGCAGTGGGGGAGTGTGGAAGCCTCCAGCTGCTGGAGCTGTCTGGGCAGGAGATGTCAGCTGGCAGAGAAAGGAGTTCAGTTCTGTTCTGTCCTTGGTCCCAGCTCCGCTAAGGTGGCGTGGTTCCGTCACAGAGAGGGCAGGTAGGGTTTTGGTACAGGGCAAAGAGGATTGGATTTCACAAAGGACGTGGGGGGCTCTAAAAAGACAATTATAAAACAAAAATCTGTTTGAGTCCTCACCTTCAAGAGTCCCCAAACAGCACAGGACACGTTAACAGAAAATATTGCCAGTGCCGCGTTCCTCAGTAGGGGGTGGCATTGTCAGACAACTGTTTGCACAGGCTGGGAGAGAAAGAAGGAATACTGCTATAAATAATGTTTATGGAGGGGATGATGTGTCTTCCCAGCTTGCTAATTTCTAGTTTAAATCAATATAGCCTTGAAAAAATTCACCCATAAAACTCTCAGCATCGTAATTATTGTTTTCTTCCCCTCGCATCTTTGCAGGTGTCCTTCACCAGTATCTAAAGTAGCTTCCTCAGTCCTGTCTAGAGCTGCTGTAGGAAACCTCAGCTCTCTAAGCCGGTCTCTTCTAACTCGAATTAAAACAAAGGCTATGATTTCATTTCATAATTTGCTTTTTCAGACCGCAGTAGTTTTGTCCAAATACCGTAAGTTCAGCATAGATCGAAGCTGTTCCCGAAGAGTTAAAGTGCACACGCCAATGTTGTGGGAACAGCTCCCATCTTGCAGCCTGAGTTAATGCTTCGCTGCTCCCCCGTAGAGCGGGTTGCACACTGGCTCCGTGTGGATAAGCTCCGAGGGGCTGCCGTGCCCTAAATAGTAGTGTCCTACTTTGTGTAGTCATGTCTGATCTGCTGCTGCCGGCTTGGTTGGCCTGGTGAAAGCCAAACAAACCAGGGAAAATACTGGGAAACGCTTCCACTGTGAGTATTTGTGGCAACTTTGGGTGTTCTGAGAGCATGGGTTGTCCTTCTCTGAATTGCCCAGTGCTAATCTCGATCTGCAGACGTGCTGCCCATCCTGCAGTGCTCCTCAGCATCGCAGGTTCACTTGCTCGGCCTCTTTAGGTTCTGATTTTTTGAGTGATTTTATGCTTTCGAAGGATCGAGTGCGGTGAGAGGCAGCCTGTGAGTTCCTACGTCTTCAAACTGGAAAATTTCAGTCTCAACAAACTGATTGTGAAGGGAGGAGTATGAGAAGATTCATTCCAGCCCACCTGACGTAGTGTTTTCCAAGGCTGTAGGCAACAGAGAAGGTCTAAGTGATGGAAGAGCGTGTTAGTTGACCTGCTCCCAGTCTCCAGTGATGTCAGGCCAGGAGCCTCCCGAGTCAGGGCTGGTGTCCTGAACTGGTTTTTTTCTTTTCTTTTTCAAATTGACAAAGAATTCCACAGCTTGGATACTCACATGAAGAGCTCCTTCCTTCCTGTTTTCCTCCATCCTCCCCTTTACCTTTTAAATTACATCGCTTTCCTCCTGGTTCCTGAACAGCAAAACATGTTTCACCGTGTCTTAAGGCATCTCCGTGATGTTTGCCATCATCTCTTGGTGTTTCTTTCTCGACTCAAGGCTTAGTTCGTTTGGCCCTTCCTCCCTAGCAGTCAGTCAGTATTGTTGATCATGGTTGCCCTCATGAAGCCTCCTCCAGTTCTCCTGTGTGAGACTGAGAGTACTTAAGGCACTTGTTGGGTCGGGAATGGACAGTTTGAGAGCCATCGTTTGCTGTGAACTTTGCCTTTTTTCTTTGTATATCTGTTGAATTCCATTTGTTCTTTCCTGTTCCTTTAGCCTCTCATCTCTTCCTGCAGTTCTTCACTGCCAACCCTTGGTTTCGCTTCCCTCAATAATTAAATACTATCAACAGGCTTGATGACTTTCCCAGATCACAGCTCGTTTAAGACAATGTTAGCGGCGTAGCCCTCAGACAGACCCCCAGTTCCTCCCGTTCCCATCTTCCCAGCAGTTTTCTGTGGAGGAGCATTTCCTTATCTCAGCAGTTTAAACTCTTTGAGTCGTTGGGGAGGAACCTTGTGAAAAGGACTGGAGGAACGTGAGCAGATATCGACTCCATCAAAACACCTGATGTCGTGTTTTCATAGTTTAATAGCGATTTGCCCAGTAGAGGTGAAGCTCAGAGAGCACCCACCCTAGGCTTGTGTTGAGGCGCCTTCCAGTCTCTCCAGTACTGGATGAGTTTTAAGCTTGTGCAGCCGACTGTGGCCCATCTGGCAGCAGCTGGTGTTTCATTCCATTGTGGTTTTGCTTGTCTTATACCTCTTCTGTTGACGTGTTGGTCGGAGATGGAAGTTTTGAGGCACATTACATCCTCCATAGCCCCTTGCCGGTGAACACAGCTGCAAAAAGAAAAATGACTTTATTTTCCTGGCATGGCCTCATTTCTTAATTTTCAGTGTTCCTTCTACTCCACGGTCATCTATCACCTCTGCAGACCCTGGCGCGCTTCCTGCTCCTGCTGTGCTAGACTTCTTATTCCTTCGTAACCTTCTGTCTACCTTGTTACTCTCACTTTTTGTTTGCCTCCTTGTGATTTTATTTTTAATTTTTATTTT
>VWPV01024508.1:0-22587 GCA_013389885.1 Geococcyx californianus | reverse complement strand
GGACAGGTACAGTTGGACTCACTTATCTCAGAAGTCTCTTTCAGCCAAACAATTCCATGATTCTGATTGTAATAGATACTATTTACACACAGACATATAGATATCTACCTTTCAAATGCTGGTTGCAAAGATCAGGATGGCTGCCCAAAAAATGGCCTTCTCTCCCTCCCCCCAGTATATATCAAAAAAAGACACAATTGATATGTTGAAATTGCCTTTATTTTTTTAATCCATAAATAATTGTTACTGACAAAAGTGGAAAAATCCTTAAGACTCTAAATTTTACTAAACTGATAATATTTTTGTTTACAGTACATACAGAATGTGCTTTTACAGGTAAGTATTACAACAAGAATAATACAGAGAAAAACAGTCAAATACTGCTCATCTTGAAGCTTGTTTAATGGTTAACCAAGAGTCTGTGCAAAGTTACAGATACAAACGTACTTCCTTTTCAGTACTACCGTATAATAAACATGGAATCCATAAACTGGGCTAAAGCACAAAAATATCCACTTAACCCTTCTTAGGAAATATTGTCCCCCAAACTAAAAATATTACAGTAAGAAGTGTCTTTCTCAGAGCCAAGAAATTCTTGCTACAAAAAATGTCTAACGGGTTTGCAGACAGAAGGTCGGGAGCCGGTACGAAGCACGTGGGCAGAGGGTCGGGGGTGCGTGACGCACGCTCCCTGCGGCGGGGGCAGTGGGGATGGAGACCTCCTGGACATCATGCAGTCACAGTGGAGACACAGGACGCCGCTTCGCTCGCTGCTGAGCGCAGACATCTCTTTCAGATGGCCACAAACAGGGTTGAATGGCATCGTCCAACTCTTCCGTTGCCCCCAGTGGGTGGAGCGTAGGTTGGTTTTCCCAGCTGGGTGTTGGGCTTGGTGAGGGCACCTCCTTGACAGCCATGAACCAGCTAAAAGAGGCTGGGAATGGTACCTTCTACCATCCACATACAGACATAAACAGAAGTGGCTGCTCTGTAAGAAGCGGCCCCAATGCAGACTTATTGCTAACAACACTTGTAACGAAAATATTTAACCCCTTCTCTCACCTATTTCCCCCCACCAATGTCTCACTCCTCTGAAATATACTTGAACGTGAAATCTGTAGTAAATACATTTCAGCAGATTCCCTCCTTCTGTATTAAACACTCAGTCTGAAACACAACTAAGACAAGCTACTCCTCCATCGCATGAACGGAAGATGGTAAATTGGTCACAAATTAGAACACTTACTTCAATTACAATTAAAGTTACCCTGTTTCATGACGGTTTTGTTCTCTGCGGTGGAAGAAGATGAAGACAGCTTCCCAGCTACCAGAAACTACCCATCTCTTACAAAAACTTGATGTCAGGCTCTTGTAGATTCTTGGTGGGAATGCTTGCAGTAGACACAAGAACAGAAATATGCATGCGGGGAGCCCATGTTCATGGGAGCAGCTTTGCAGCTAGCAGAACAGTAGAAAGAAATGAAATCTAGGCCAGGAAAGGAGGGCTCACTCCCAGGTAACTGTCCCTGTTTCTCCTCACCCCCCCACCCCCACCCCCAAGTAACAGATCATCATTTATAAAAGGAGCTTTAAAACATTGAAAAATATTTCATTTTTTTTCCTTAAAATGCCATTCACTGGCATTAGAAGCCTTTTTATGACAAAATTTCCATTCCATGGTGTGATCTATGTGGATCGTTAAAAATAGTGTTCCACGTTGCAAAGAGTGGTTCAATAGAGTTTGGAAGCTTAGATTGGTACAGGGTTGGTCAGAACTTGATGACTGCACTTTACAGCGTGTATGTATAGGTGTGTCAGTGCGTATAGACACCTGCACACATGTGTCTGCGTTAATGAGAGCTGTATAAAACCCAGTGCAGCCCACTATTCCATTTTGCTACTTGGGGAATGCAAATAATTTTCAGTTTGTAGGAAATTATTTAAGCTTCTCTACACCACTCTCCTCCAGTCCCTGCACATGCACTCTGGGAACTGGACACTACACAGATTTGTTTCCACCTGTGGGCTGGAGAAAAAGACAGCTAATTCTTCTGAGTATATTAGATTAATCAAGGCAGATTATATTTTACTGTACAGAGGAATGCAACTGCTTCCTGCTTTTCTCCTGAGTGCAGAATATTATGGTGACTCAGACATGAGGAGAAGAAAGCAGAAAGGTCAAAATTCAGATGACAGCACCTCTTTGGGCTGCTGACTCCTAGGGACCCTCACCAGAAGGAGAGCAATTGGAAATCTAGAGAACTGCATTGCCCAACCCCAGCACTCGCATTCCCGACGGACACTGGATTACAGCACATCAGATGTGATGTGGCAGGACAGTGGTGACAAACAATACTCCTAAAAATGCTTTGCTGTTCTACTGTGTCTGTTGTGAGAGGGTCTCAAAGCACTTCACAGACATGGTATGAACCCTCATAACGCCGCTAACGGAGCATGAATGTTTTACCATATCTTGAACGTGTTACCATCAGCATATATTGACCACGGTAAATGGAAGTGCTGGGGCTGTGGCCCATGACGCTCAGTCCTGGAGTGTCCCTTCGGTGGCAGACTCTTGGAATGAGGAATAAAGAAAAAAATGACACAAGAAACCTGTGTGTGCAGAAATGCCGCTGCTTTAGACAGCAACCCATTCCAGCACATAGAGAGAGCCATGGCAACACATGGTGTCTAGGGACAAATTGTGGTCACCCAGGGCATTATGCCTTCCCAAAGAAATCTGCTGAAAATTTTCTGTGGTGGTGGCAGAGTCCCTGAAGAGATTTGACCTAGAAAGGCTTTTGGATGGTTCCTGTGGGATGCATCTGCTTGAAACTGTTGAGTGGATCCAAAAGATGAGGAAATGGGGCTAAGGTTTCTTTGAGGGATTATTGCCCAGGTAGGACAAGTTAGCAGAGGGCCTGTGATATTTGTCAGTCAGAACAAGAGAAGGCTCTGAGGTCAATCAGCCTGGAGCACAGCACAGCATCTGCACAGGCTACTTGAGTGAAGGATTTCCATATTTGCATCTCATCCAGGAGCTTCTTAGTTCACAAACGACACATTTAGATGAACAGTAGAGCTTGAGACACACAGCTATGGAAATGGAGAGAGAGGAGTGTTCACCTACCCGTGGCCTCACTTGCTCACCTCTGCTCCGCTGGCTCTGCCACCTCACCTCCTGGAGACTCTCGGGTGGGCTCTCCTCTCCCACAGTGTTCACATCTCCCTGCTTGCAGAGGGCAAGATGCTGGCTTTTCTTGGGACAACAAAGAATGGAAGAGCTCCAGAATCTCAGCAGGGACTGCCCCCCCATCAGCCATGTGCTTTTCTCTTCTCCTCTCAAGAGTCACAAACTTCAGTCTGTGGGAAGGTCAGCAAGGGCAATATTTTCACAAGGATTTCCTTCTGTGAAGAAATATCCAATGGCTGAGCTGAGGAGCTTGGAGGTAGTCAGGGGAGAGACGTGTCCATCAAGGGAAGGGGTCAGGACATGAGGTGTGAGCCTTTCCTCTCTCACCCTTCCCGTGCCATGAACTGCCACCCTGATCCACAGACAATTCGAGTTGTTGCCTGGAACAATTTTGCCTAAGGCTGCATGGTAAGGATGATCGGAGCCATGAAACTCTTGTCCTTTCCCAGCTCAGTTTCCGTCAAACAAAGCCCCAGTATTTCTCACAGATGGAGTCCTTTTTGAAGACAGTCTCCATCAAGCAGGGCAGAAGAAAGCTCATGAACCAGGACCAGCAGCTCCAAGATAGCCTGGGCAAGAGAAAGGCCACATGGCCATCCCACTGAGGCCTGTCTAAACCCCACTGGGGGAAGACAGCTCCTCCTGCATACCCTGCACCAGAAAAACCCAGTGGTGCATCATAAGCCTCCACACAAGACTCAAGCTACAGGACCTACAAGTTGAGCTGGGAACGTCCTTAAGGCCAGGAGGTGGGAGGTATTTGAGGGCAATGAGAAGGGGAGCTAATTTAAATGCAGTTTAATGAAGAACCATGCAGGAAAACAGCTTGGGAATGTAAGACAGGGAGAGAGAAGTACTGTTTGAGAATGCGTTTGCAACCTGAAGCCAGGTGTCATTTCACCTGGAGGAGGGAGCATGCCTGCTGTTCAGATTGGCAGCATGGGTGTGTGCATGTGGTGGGGCTTTGAGTGCACACCATGGAGGGTGAGTTCTGGAGAGTGTCCAGTACTACCAGTTACAGCACTGGGTCTGGCTGGCCTTCAAAATCTCTGAGACCCCTTCTTGGCCATAAAAGTATGTTCTAGTGCGAGTTAGTTCTACAGAATTTGATAGAAACACAAATGCAAGGAAAAAATAACCAAACCAAAACTAAAACCAAGAAAAAATAAAGCAAAGCCCACCCTGGCTAGAAAGCCAAAGATAAAACCCTCACAAATTCTGGACCCATGAGTCTACATTTTAAAGGTTTTACAAATATACAGTATCTAATTAGCGTTATATCAGATATACAACATGCCCATTTATTATAATTATGCTGGATATATAATTTATATGCATGAAATGTAACTGTCTTCATGGTTAGGATTGGTACTCAACGGAATTGGAATTTGGAAGGTTTTCTTGGGGGGCTGTTACATGGAGAGAATCATGGAAGATCACCGACCTGCTTTTCGGTAAAGAGACACCCTCAGCGCTGCGCTTCTGCTAAGGGGGCTACAAAAAGATTTGCTACATATGAAGTTCTCTCATAGGTTGTAACTGAGAGGAGGAAACTTGTTCAGAAAGAGGGGAACTGGGCCGGTGGAAAACGCTATCAGGAAAACAAACTCTGGGGAGGAATCCAGGCTCGGTGAAAGGTGTGGTAGCCTTGCCTTGCAGGGGTCTCGGTGGAGTCAGGACTTACCCCAGCACAGGTCAGCAGCGCAAAGCTGAACGCATTCTGGTGCTTCAGGTTCAGCCGTGGCAAGAAGCTGGAGGAGAAGGGAAACCCTGTTCCTCCTTGCTATTTACATGTTGGAGACACCAAGATACTAGAATGAGTGGAGAAAAGGGTCTAACAAGCATTTCAGCGTATTTGTGCTTATTGAACACATCAACCCCACTACTTCCTACACTGAGAGAGCAGGCGATTTGTAGGCACTAGTATATTTTTATCTTATGAGTATATTTAATATAAACTAAAACTTGATTTCTCAGCGAGGCTATTCTTGTCCCTAGACCTGCCAGTCCCCTAGGAAAGTCTGCCCTTGAATTTGCTCCAAGGGTGAGGAAGAACTGATATGTGGGTGCTGGCTGATACCGAGCAGTCTGGAGGTGCTCCCCAGCAGCCAGAAGCTTACCTACTTGCTACAGAAAGGCCAAACATAAGAGCTGGCATGAGGACCGAGAACAGGGCCCCTTCCTGCCAGGATGGGGTGCTGCATTTCCTCCTCCCTGTCTTGGGCTTCATGAGAAGGCTTCTACTTATAGCAACTGAAAAGTCCTAAGTTGATAAAAACAATGAGATAATGCCAATGAGCCCTTGGAAGAAGCCATCTACTACTATGGCTTTCTTTGACAGAAACTGATGCACGTCAGGAAATTTCCTCTGTTATCCCTCGTTATCATCTCTTTGCTTGCTCGGGTTCTTCTTATGTCACCAGTGAAGGGGTGGATTTAAAAACAACAGCGTGGATGGGACTGTCAGAGAAGTCTTTTCAGACACTGAGTTATTAGAGGTTACCTTGGCCTATAAGGCCACTGCAGTACGGGGTGCTGTGGCCACCCCAGTCCTCAATGAGTATCTACAATGCACGAGGTCATATCAAACAGTCACCTCTGTTTTGCTCGCTGTGCGGTAGTGATGGTGGTGTCCTGGAATATAATGCAGTTGTTCTACGGTGTTGTGCCGTCGGGAGGCGAACGCTTGGCGCTTGGCAGAGGTTGGGTTCATACCTAAGGTATTGTACAAGTTATTTGAGGCACTGGGATGGGAGTGCATTTTTGTCATCCTGTAGCGATCCAAGACAGGTGTTGATACAAAGACGTCTGTGTGTGACAATGCCCGTGACATAGACTGCTCGGGGTACCCCGACCGCTCCGGAGAGAGCAGGGGGTCTTGGGAGTGGAGGCGCTCCGCGGACAGAAGCTGCTCGTCTGAGAGGATCCGTTCATAAGACATGCTAAACTCCTCGGGCATGATCCTCTCAGGAGACAGCACCCTGTCCTGGGACATGGCCCTGATGGGACGGCGCGGCCTGTCCCTGTGGTTGGTCTGTTGAGACATTTTGATGACGTTGATAGGGAGCGTGCCCCGGGCTGCCAGGTCAGGCAAGTGTCTCCTCCTCATGTAGTATTCATCAGCCTCTTTGTCAGCTGTTGGAAAGGAAAGGGAACAGTTAGAAATGTCAGAGCATTTTCCCACAGGGTGAGAAGGGGCTGTGTAGGACACACAGCCTTGGAGCAGCCTCCTTGCGGGATCACCTCGTCCATGCCCACCTACCAGCAACGGGACCTGGGCATGGACATCCCTGTGAGGGGGCCGTCTGCCAGAGACAGGACAGCCCTGGGTGGGTTGTGTTGCCATGGGTTTATGGCAGACAGAGTTCTAATTGCATGCAGACAGGTCTAGGTCCCCGTGAGATGCATCACACCTTCTCGCACCATGACACAACAGACGCCGTACGCTGTCGAGTCCAGACTATGGTATCACATGGTTTACACAAACAATGAGTTACGGAGAAATTATCAAATGTCAGCTTCACAACACACTTATAAAAAAAGAACAGGGCAGGTGAGGCTGATGCAGGCAAGCTCCTCAGTTGAGGAAACTCACACCTTGTTTCTGGCCTTAGATGTGGATGTGCTCTGGAACCCATGTGTGACCTCATCATATTTTTAATTGTTATTTTTGAATATTTGTCAATGTTATGGCAAAGCAGGTTTGGTGAGCATGGGATGCTCTCTCTGACACACTGAACCACCTGCCTAACATTTCGTTTTGCATTTTTTTTTATATACCTTGATTGATGTAACAGAATTTATCCCATAGAACTTTTCTTGTTCCACTTGTTTTCTGTGTCTTAAAAGATCTCTTCGTTGCTTGGATTCTTGGCACGTGCACACACCCCCACGCCCTCCTCTTCTGGCTTTCAAACAAATGCCTCACACTCAGAGAGGATGTTGGCTACTGCCAATGTATCCTGATAGATCACTTTAATCCTCCAGCAGCTGGAATGGCCAGATTCAAACAGCTCATAATTTGAGGAAGCAGCTTCACAATTATTTCATATTTTTTAATAAAACAACAGGAACACAAAAACTTTCTGCTAAACCCATTTGATGTTCATATGCCTTAAACTGGGGGTACTGGGATTACCTACCTAGAAGGAGGATCAGTGGTCCTTGAGCTTAAAGCCCGGTGCACCTTGTGAACTATCATAAAGTGTCTGTGGCTGTAGAGATGTAAAGTGTGGAGCATCAGTCTCTCAGAAGTGGAAAAGCACAAACCTGGCCTCCGTGGGTCAGGGGATGGAAACACATTTAATACTCAACGCTGATCATCAGAATGAGCCTTATTCCTCATTTCTTTGTCTGAGATATTTTCTTGATGTGTCCAAAAGCATCTCCCATCCTTTCCCTCTCATCAGTGGTTTCAGAAGACCACAAAGTGGTCTGACAAGCAGCTACAGCTACCCTCTCCTTGGAGAAGACAACACAACACCCACTGGTGTGCATGAAGGGGATTCCTCATGCAAAGGTAAAGCAAATTTCTCTACAGAGGAAACAAGTTTCTTGCAAAATAACCTTATGGGAGCTGCCTGGCATAGAGACCACGGAGCTGGGATTATGCATGCATGACCCAATACGCACTTTCCCTACCAGTCTTGAGCCAAGTGTTGATGGGCAAAGACATCATCTCTGTACATCCTAGCTAGCTCTTGGGGTCATAAAACTCCTTTGGAAAGTCTTTTGCTTCAAAGACAAGTATGATAAAGAGATAAGATAATGATAATTAAGAGGAACCCCACTGATTTTCTCAGCTCCACTATTTCATTCAGAAGTAGGTGATGTAAGATGGGAAAGTATCAGATGGTGGAAGAGGACAGTTTCACATGCATGGAGATTCTGAGGATGTTTGAGTGATAAAAAGAACAAAGCTCTGCTGTAAGACAGTCCGGGCAATCATGAGGAGGGAGAGATAAATGGTCCCACTTCCATGCTTAAAGTAGGCGCTCAACAGACTTGGTAATTAAATATGGTATGAAAATTACCTATTTCCTCTGACATAGCTGTAAATCTATAGATTTTATGCACCTCATATTGGCTGAGAGATGAAGACAGTTGGCTGGCTGTGCCATGAGGCAGGGTGCTTTCACAGGAAATGTCAATGCCTTATGATATGTGATCGGTGCTGACAACATCCCTGAAGTTTACTCACAAGAAAACAGTCACCTGTTGGTGCCTTCAGGTCTTCAGCCAAACCCTGGTGTGCTGTAAGCATCCTTTGCTGCATGACCTCACTCACTAATTGCCTTATCTCCTCTCCTACCTGTTCAGTGCTCTCCTAAACGCATCTGGACCCTGCTCCTCGTGGTCTTGCAAACAGCCCACAAACCCCTGAGGTTCTGCGAGGAGGGTGGTTGATCCTCCCGTCTAAGCATCCGGAAGTCCAAGCTGAGAACCTGTGTGCTGAACTCCATGGCCTGTTTGCAGGGCTGTTGCTGCTTCTTTTTACAGCCTACCCACCACCAAGGCATGAGGATTACCCAGAGCTCTCCTGTGCTGGCACGCTTGCTGCTGGTGGAATCTCCAGACTACGTATTGTAGGAATCTTATCTTGTAATCAGAAACTTCTTGGAAGGGTATCTCATGGAAAATAGCGGACAGCAGCTCCCCTGGCATCAAATTCTTGTGCCTTTAAAAATCACTGCTTAGGAAGCCTGAGAAGGACTAGGGAAATTCCATATGGCCACAGTAATTTTAGACATTTTGATTCCATAATGTGGCCATAGCTGCATTTACCGTTCGCACGCAGAGGCTCGATAATGGTGCTTGAGGCTGGGTGCAGAACAGGAGCCAAGCAATTAGCACTCCGGCACTTGGCCTCTGCTCTGGATGAGAGATGTTCCACTGGATTTGCCCAAGTGACTCAAAATAGATGTAATTAAAGCAGAGAACATCCCAAGTGGAGATGTGCTTGGCTGCTCACACCTGGCTGTGGTAATTGCCAGCAGGAGCTAAACTAGCTTATGGGAGGTTTGCAGTGGTCTGAATTTGCTAGTGAGGCAGCAGAGTCAGCTGATTAGAAGTGGTTTGAAGTTGTTCCTTGCTACGTTGGATTAAAAAATGCAGCATGCTCTACCCTTTAAAGGTTTTGTCAATTAGGATCAATAAAAATATCCTTTCCTTCCCTCTTCCAAGCCTGTAAGCAGTGCAGCAGTCTGCATGGCCTATCGCTGTCCACGGCGAAACCGTTCAGGGAACCGATTTCATTTCACTGGTGTTTCTAAGCCCATACAAGCTTTCTGCTTCCCTGGTGCTGAGAGACACATGATGCTGGTACAGCTCTTCCAGGAGCATTTTCAGGTGTAGACAAACTTCACGTCTCCATCTCAAAGGAATCAAAGCTGGAACTGCAACTGAATAACAAGCTGGTTTAAGCAGGCACCAGGCAGACATTTAACAGGCTGTTGCCTCTGAAAGGTGATGTCAGTTCGGGAGCGTTGCTGAACCAGTCATGGAGAACAAAACTTGATGAGAAGAGCGTTGGGTATCACACACGGGCCTTTGTGCTGAGGGAGAAGCTCAGCACAGCTCTGTAACCGCAGCGTTTCTGCACCCAGGAAAAGCAGTGAAAGTAACACGGCTCCAGGCTTTTGAGACTGGAGGCACCAGGTGCTTTCTGGTTGCATGGTTTGCTAAAAGCAAACTGTCTCTTGGACCTGAAATCATCCCCTGTGATTGATCTCATCCTCATTGCACCAGCAAGACCACTGGGACAGGGGGCTCTGATACTGCTGCCCCTCACCTTCCCGCTGAGGCTCCTATGAAAACTGACATTTGTCATTTTAGCCAAAATAAAACTGCAATCAAATAGATTTCTCCCCAGTGGATGCACTTAAAGACTGAAAATGTGTCCTGAGTGGATTCCAAAAGGCCACAGTCGAAGAGCAGACAGGAAGAAATCACTGGTCTATTGATTGGCAGAAATGTCTCTTTGTTTAAGCCAGTCTCATCCTTCACTAATCTTTTCCAACCTGTGCAAGTGGAATTACTGGAAACCACATTTTCTACATTTTACCCCTTTGTCTTTATGTTTGTTCCTCCCCACCCACCCCCTTTCTTTCCTCGTTGGAAGCTTCTGGGACATTGACCAGGGCTGATCTCGCTAAACTTCAGCTTCTTTCATCTGTCTTAGCTTTAGGATAAGCTGATTTGTCCTCAAGCAGCCTTTTCCCCTTCCTCTCATTTGGAGAGAGAGCCCCAGATGAGTGCTCTGGTCACACACCTCACCTCCAGATGTCTAAAATGCCACCGCAGAAAGGCAGAGCACGGCTCCTCTGACACTGAAAGTAAATAAACAAGGTACATCTGTGGCATTCCAAGAAGAAGGTGTGGAAAAGCCAAGAGTAGTTTTTTCTTCCTATGTTTGTATGTTAACATGGTTGAACTGTGTGCGTATGTGTAGGCATGTAAGGCCATCTTAGTAATGTCTTTGCTTTTCTTAAAGGTCTGTTTCCTCTAATGTGTTTCCTCTTTGGGCTTGTCTCTCCTGTTTTAATTGTCACTAACATTTTCGAGGTGCCTAGTCATTTGCGATGATTCTTTAGCCCACGCCAAGTGGTTTAATATGCCTGAAAATATTAGCTTCCTGACTGACTGACCTTTCTCACTTTGCTGGAAACAGCGATTCCCTGGAGCTCCGGGCAGGACAGAATTAATATGGCTGCTCTTGCTCAGCCACGTGTTCCCACACCCAGGGAGCTGCCAGGGCAAAGCTGGCACAGGGCTTCCCGCAGAGGTGGTACCCTGCCCCTCAGACATCCTCCTTCCTGGCTTCACAGGCAGCAAACCCAGATGGGTTTCCTGGGAAGGTAAACATCCACAGAAGAAGAAAGATCACTGCATGGGGCTTCATTCTACCTGGCTTCTACGCCGCCAGCAACGCGCTTCCTGCTGCTCCACAAATGGCCTGGGCATTTTCAAGCCTTTACTCTGGAAGGAGAAGAAGCTGTGGTGATGTTTTCTCAGTCAAATGCCAAGAGAGGTGAGCGCCTACCCTGCAAGTCCCACGGTGAGGAGGTCCCCGTGCCAATCCGGGCGCGTTCCCCAGGGACGTACAGGTGCAGGCAGCAATACGGTTGGACTCGATGATCTCAGAGGTCTTTTCCAACCAGATGAGTCTATGATTCTATAGCTCATCGCTTCCTTGTTGCATCAATCACTCAGGTGAGACTCCTAAAGTGGGATGTAGCTCTTTAAGCTCCAGGCATCAAGAATCAGGCATGTTATCCAGCCAAGAGCTCGGTAGAGTTACCAGAACAACTCCAGTGTCAGCAAGAGACTGGGACCTTCAGAGGGTTTCTCTTAATATGAAGAGTGTCTGCATCAGTGACACAAGATGCCTGACCGGTGGGTAAAGAAGGGCAAGGTGGACCTGACCATACCCTTGCTGAGCTCTGTCTCCTCATCTTTGGGAAAGAGATACTAAATATTCTTTCTTCCTGGATGTGCCTTGATTATTCAGTTTAGATGTTCTTGGGCAGAAACTGTCTTTCACTATTTGTCTCTGCTAAATGTGGGGAAAATAAATTACTTTTACTTGTCTGGCAACCCTGAAGAAACGCAGACAAATAGCTGAAATGCAGATTAAAAACATAACTAATGTCTTTTGTTTTACTCAAATAGAAAGATTATGTTTGTTAATGAACATTTCACAACAGTCATTTTTTTTCAACCGTGGCAGGGAGTTCATTAGAAACAAGTAATCTTAAATATGAAAAATAATCCCCCCAATAATTCATTTAAAGCCCAGCATTTAGATATTACTCTTTCCAGATTTTGTGTTGCCTTTAGCTTTTTCTTATGTCGTAAGAAAATGATATTGCTGGCACTTTACAAGGCAAGGTCTAGGAGCTGGGTGCCTATTCTCCTTTGTCTCCAGAGCAGACCAGCTATAAGAAGATTCAGTGATTCTAGAGGTGCTGAGCACATGCAAACCCAGTGGCAATGTGCAGTGCTTAGCACTTACAGAGCTGAAACTGCCTATTTAGTTACTCAAACGCAGAGAGTGAGGGGGTTTGGCATTTGCCAGGAGCTTTGCAGAAGGATGGGTTGGTACCTTGCAAAGATGACTGACCTCTATCTGGACCTGCCATTGGTGGGTAAATGGTTGGTATTTCCATTGCAGTGTGCAGGGAATCCCTTTTGGGGCCATTGTTGCAGAAATGTTAAGGGGGTGAAGGAACCCCATTCTAGCCAACGGCCCAAGATTAACTGCCATGTTCTTACATTCAGGTTGACTGCAGGGTATCCTCTGAAAGAGGGCAGGAATACTAAATGTCCAGAGGGACAGGAAAAGCTCAAGAGACAGACACTGACTATGCTCAGCACATTCCTGAGGATATTTAAGCCTCAGACCTTAACACAAGCCTATTTTTGTCACGCTAGACAAGTATCTAGGAAATGCAGTGCTAGAGTTGCTAGATATTTCCTTCTGCTGTGATCTACTGAGGGGCAGGATGGACAGGTAGGAGCCAGTCCTTTCTTCAACTGCTGAGCAAAACTTTCTGCACCAGATGGGTCAGAGTGTTAAGACCCCGCTTAGTAAGGCACGGCTCAGTGCATGGATGGCATCGCTTGATGTGAGCGAGTTTATCCCCAGCGGGAATCAGGTTCACGTTGTACGAGTAGGTAGAGGCTGGTGCTCAAACCTGACGCACTGTGGCTGTCGAAGCGGTGGGAGTTTTGGTTAACATTCATTTGTGAGCTCGTAATGTTTCAGTGAGAAACATCAATAACGTTAATACCGAGCTTAAGCAGATCTCACTGAGCATCTGTGCACAATATGTAAAGCAATAAATGAACCAACAAGCTGAAAGAGCCTTGACCGTCCCCTGCATCACGGCAGGAGCAGCCACTGCTGCTGTTCCTGGTGAACAATTCTCTAATCTCTTCTCAATGATGTCAGGACAGACATCTCCCAGACTCGGAGCAGGAATGTGTATCCCAGGTAATGCCAGGCACTGTAGAGCAATTACAAATGAAACAGCAGTTTGCAGGCCATCTATTTTTTGTGCTGAGAAATATTCATTTCAGCTGAAAAATGAAAAGAAATCGTCACCTCAAAATGGGGACATTTTAAAGCAGTGAAGTACGATGCTGTGATTTCAAGGGTAGCAGATAGCATCATCAGAGTTGCTCAAGAACATGGATAGTTCATCACTGGAATGCGGTGAGGAAAAATAGAAATACCGGTTGGGAGGGTGAGATCCAAAGGTTACCAGGGAAGAAAGCTTATGGCAGAAGCAGAGCTGTGCGTGTGGCACAGCAAACAGGCAGGCTCCACTCCCCAAATACCTCAGCTTTCTTCTCCAACACAGTTAAGTGCACGCTTGCTTTAAAGGGCATCAAATGTATTTCCCTTAATGTTGAGCGCGTACATGAGTCGCACATGGAAGCGCCAAGGAGTGGGCTAAGATCTTGTGTGCTAAATTTCCATTCCATTTTCTCATCTGGAAAATCTTCCACACACAGATCCGTTATGGGTGGTTCAAAGGCTTCCCTGCCACTTAATTTTGTGTGTCTCACTTAGCTGGCTAAAGTGGGAGTGCAGATTTTATATAGACTAAGGGAGCAGGATGTGCTCCTCATCCTCACCTACCTCCAATGAAGTTACCGCTAAATTATTTTTCTAAATTAGGCTGTGGGAATACGTAGTTGCATCCAGAAAATGTTAATGGAAACATACTACACACCTGGTGTCTGAGTCTGGAGAGAGCATTTGCCTGCACAAATATCAGTGGTTTCATTATCCCACCAAAGCTGAAGAGTTTGCCATCAGTAGCAGTGACGGGCTGGAACGTTACAGGGAAGTCAGCAGAACAATGCAATACACACACAGCAAGAATGAACAGGTAATAACTGGTGTGCCAGGGGCAGAGTCACATGCTGAAATATCAGAGATGCACCGTGGATGAGAGCACAGCACAGAGCAGGACCAAACCCAGACACACACATCATGAAACACGGCAGATCGCAGCACCGCACAGGGCAGGCAGATGTGCTCCTACTGAAACAGATGCTGCCAACCGTTCCAGCAGGTTTCCTTTGGCCTGAGTTTGTCATCTGGTTGCAGCTACCCCCATGGATGGTGAGGTACCTACTCTGGGTACACCCAGGTGAGCCCAGCTGATCTGTGGCAGCCAGCTTGGCTCATCTTGACTGCAGGAGGGTTCTCAGATGACCATCAGGAGCAGATATGGGACAGAGTAGTGGAAGACAGAACTGCAAGGAGGTCAGTAAGCAAATAACCACTTGGGCTCTCACAGTAATAAAGTGACTCTTTCTTTGTACTCTTTCTTGATGGGAAGCGACAAGCTGGCATTACTGAAGATGCCAACTTGGGCAGTACAACAGAGGGAAGATTATTGCCTTAGCATTGTGCTCACTGTGGCTTGCAAGCCAATGAGATACAAAAGAAATGAAATGAGCTGACACCTACTTAGTCTCTTCAGAGAAGAATATTTACTTGGGTTTGTCTTGACAGCAGACTCATAGGATGGTGGGAGGTGAGAGAGGTTCTGGAAGGACCGGGAGAAGGACAGATCGTAGGGTTCGGTGGCAGAAGTAAGGATGTTGTTCATCCGAGGCTTGTCTGAAAAAAAAAAAAAAAAGAAACAATAGAGAAAGGCATGTCCACAGTGGGCACCAAACCGAGTGGAGAGAGCTGCGCCGTTCCCACGCAGTCTGGTCAGGAGAAGAGCTGTATCTGAGCCAGCCCCAGTGAGAAGCTGCTGGGTGTAATTCAAACTGGTACCGGCAGATGGGTGAAAAAAGGATCCTGTGGTGTTGTTTCCTTGTCCACTGTGCTTATGTGGAGATGCAAACTGCTGCTGCCTGGAAAGCACATGGACTAACCCACCCTCCTCCCAGAGGGACAGAGGGTCTGCTGGACTGGGAGTCAGCTCGCTTACTGTGAGGGGCTGTGTCGTGGTGCTGTGCTTGACCCCCACTGCAGCCTGCAGGAGTTCAGGCAGCATCACCCACCCTCATACCACCAAGCTGTGCTTTCCCCACCCTCAGAGCCATGGGAATGAGGCTGATAATCAAATTTCTTTCTCATCGTGCCAGGTTTCTGACCAATTCCCTGAACATGGGAGCTCCTGGGAAAAAGCTGCTCCGTGCCCCAAGGGGTTCTGGTGGGCTCCATGCTTCCCCTGACCACAGGAGAGCACGAAGCAGAGCTCTGGGGTGCAATATGAGTGCAGAGGGAAGGCAAGGCAAGGGTTGGAGAGGCTACTAGTGCTGAGGGCACTGTCAATACAGATTAGCACTGCGTATCGAAATCGTGGTCCTTTGCTACAAACTGATTTGAAAATATTCATTCATCAGCTCAAGCAAGGGAAAAGGGACTTGTTCAATTGTATTTCTAACTTACAGGTGTTCAGATATTAAAATAGGCAGATCAGAGTATTAAAAATAGCAGAAGCTTCAATTGTCAGAAGCAAAGCTAGAACACACTACAGGAGGTTCTGTGGGAGGTTGCAGCAGCAGTGAGATTGTATTAGCTGGGTCAAAAGGCCAAGGAGATAGCTACTTCGAATGCCATGGGACCTATCAGAGAACTGATGCCATCCCTGTTCAGGCACTTGAATTACAGCCACCATGTCAACAAACCCAACACCTGCTCCTTTCTGCCCCTGTCATTGCTGACTCCCTGCACTCTGCTGCTCCATGAGCTTCCTCACAATGAGGCCTCCTGCAGGGCAAATCACAATAGTGCACTCTCTGTGAGTGCAGGAACAGCTTCCCCTCTCCTTGAACACCAGCCTGGCACCAGCACAGGATACCCCACCCCGTGCCCCCCCCCCCCCCCCCACTGCTGCAACCACACGGCAAGACGAGGGGGGAGCAAACCACACTGTCCAGAGCAGAGGCTTAACGTGTTCCAGCGAGCACCTGCATGCTGTCCTCTGGGTTCAACAGCTGACAGCCAGTGTCACCCACCCCACAGGAAAGGAACATCCCAGCTTTCTGCCAGAGCATCATTATCCCCAGTTATGAGAAATTATGAAGCACTTGCTTACAGAGTTTAGCAATGGTGAAAATCTCCTCTTAGCAATACAATAACTATCTTGGGTAATAAGCTCCCCTTCCTATCGCTCATGTATGGCTCTGCACTCCTGGAACAAGGTTATTGTCTGGCAAAAAGAACATAGCCCCAAGTGAGCACGCAACTAATGTGTCATCTCTGTGAGAACATTATTTTCTTGCTGATGACTTCAATCCATGTCTAACAGACTGACTGCAGGATTAGGAAGCGCATCGTATTCAGCAGGGCACTGGAAACAATTGATTAGATATTATCCAGTAAACAGAGACTATATCAGCATCTAAACCATGTCCCCACTCCTATTTGTGTTTGTATGGCAAGGACCCGGGGGTGACATCTCTTTGCAAATTTCTCAGCCAGAACCTGTATCTAATCTCCATTTTGCATGGAGGTTTGGACATGCTGAAATAAGCCCAGTCGTATGTATGGAATTTGTGCTCAGTGCCAAAGCAGCAGTATTAATTGACTGCTTGCATGAGGTGTGTGAAATTAAGTGCCACACATTTATCTGAAGGGCTTGTGCAGAATCAGTACATCTTCTTACTGCTTTTTCCAACCAGTCAGTCAGGAGCAAACCGTAATGATTTTGGCAAATGAGAAGTCACCTTGTAATCCACAAGCTATCATTCAGCAAAAAAAGGGATAAACTGAAATGACCAAAGATAATTTCAGATGTCCTTTGCATAATGTAATTTGAGGGCAAGAGCAGGGAACTGAGAGACTCTAGTAAGAAGAAATATTTTGTGCCATTTATTTTCTGGGACCAGTTCAGCAGAAGTTTCTCAGTAGTTGTTTCTCTGTTCTCTCTCTTTTTTGTTTGTGCTGTTTGTTGGCTCCTATGGAAGCTGCAGGACATCATTCATTAACAGGATGTAAATAAAAAGGTTTCCCCATTCCCTGCAAAGCTGCTGAGATTGCACGCTGTTCCGTTTCCCGGCATTCCCACTCATTCCAGTCCAGCTCTGCATTCTGGGCAATGGGAGATGGCCACTGGAAAATGGACAGTAGCCCATGGTTGATGGGATTACCTTTGAAAGTCAGTATTAGTCCATGTTTTCCTCAGCACCATCCTGCAGCCGCACGCTGTTTGATGCCTGTTTGATACACCCTGCGGGCTGCGCACAGTCTGCACTGTTATTTGCAGAGGAAGGTGGAGGAAATGATGCCCACCCAGGGCACAGCAGGTACAACAGAGATGGGTCCAGAGGGGGACATGGACATGATCCGAGGGCTGGAGCACCTCTGCCACGAGGCCAGGCTGAGAGAGCTGGGGTTGTTCAGCCTGGAGAGGAGAAGGCTCAGGGGAGACCTTAGAGCAGCCTCCCAGTACTGGAAGGGGCCTTAAAGAAAGCTGAGGAGGGGCTTCTTAGAAGGACAGGTAGTGACGTGATGGGGGAGAATGGTTTTAACTTGGGAGGGGGAAGATTTAGATGAAACATCGGGAAGAAATTCTTCATGATGAGGGTGGGGAGGCCCTGGCCCAGGGTGCCCAGAGCAGTGGTGGCTGCCCCATCCCTGGAGGTGTTCCAGGCCAGGTTGGATGGGGCTTGGAGCCCCCTGATCCAGTGGGAGGGGTCCCTGCCCATGGCAGGGGGGGGAACTGGGTGGGTTTTGAGGTCCCTTTCAGCTCAAACCATTTTGTGATTCTATGATTCTGTGTTCATCCAGCAGTGTCATTGCTCTTGATTTCTAAATTATCTTTGCTACCACCTTGAGGCAACCACACCTTTTTAGAGCAAATGCAATAGCTTAAACTACTGCTAGCATCTCTCTGATTAATTTAGCATGGGAGACCTTAGAGCAGCAGCATTTCTTCACCTGCTTAGCATCAGTGGCTCAGAGCACTGGGTTGCTTCAGCCACTGACAGGGCTTGCAGGGTGGCACAGCACTACCACAAAACCTTCCCAGGCTGCACCATGTGGCACGATAAACCAAGGGAGAAGACGTCTCTGTGGAGAAAGATTCTTGCTTTACAGCTCTAATCTCTCTTCTTGGAGACCTTACCAAGCAAGAACTGTGCATTTCTTCTACTTCATGAGCCAGAAATGTTGGGCCCCATTGTATTTCCATGAGAACAAGTGGACTAATGGGCCAGGCTCAAAAAGGCTCCCCTGCTCCATTTGGATCAGGTTCTTGCATAAACACTTGAGCAGGTACTGCCCTGGAGCAGATTAGCTGAGAGCTCTACACCTGAGGGACCAGGAGCCCCACCTGCACTGATGGAACAGGTTTCCTGCTGCATCCTGTGTCCTGAGAAAGATACATGGCCTGAAGTTGGCATGCATTCACATGGATGTTAAGGGGCTGCGGTTCCCAGTCCACACTGGGCTCTGAAATTACAGGTCACCTCTGGTTGGACGTATGGATTCACTCTGCTTTACGCGCACACTCAACTGCTTTGTAGTCTGTGAGGAAAAGAAAGTCACTCTAGGTTGAGGGAGAACCCAATTTCACTGTCAGTGCTTTGCAAGCTTTCTGAAGCACAGGACACTGAAGCAGATCCAGGATTTCTAAAGCTGGAGACTTATGGAGATGAGACCTGAAACCTTGAAGTGTCTTGCTCTGCCCTTGTTCTTGGAAAGCACTTTCTGTTTCAAAGTGTGTTTACATGAGGTGCAGAACCTTTCAGGTACAAGGACAGGAGTAGATGACATCAAGACAACAAAAGTGGATTTATGGCAAAGTTTTAAACGAAGCTCAAGTGGCAAAAGGGTTGTGCTCCATATTTGCATACGAGTCTGCACATATGTTGTGTGAATTCTGCAAGACATTTCAACAGATGCCTTTTAAAACATTCACCCAGAGAAAGCAAACAATGTCACCTAGAAGAAGCTGATACAACCAAACCTTCTGCTGCTCAGCTTCAGCCCAGCAGAGCTTCAGTCCTCTGTCAAAGCACACGCTGCTCCCCAGCACTGCCTTCTGCTCAGCCTTTTGAAGGCTCAGACACAAAGTCTTCATCAATTCTGACTCAAGCTCCTACAAAGAAGCTCAGGAAAATCTGGTAGCAGCTCATGATGTTCAGTAGCCTTCTGTGCCAAGACTTAGCACCTCCTGGGCCATCCTGGAAGTGCCATACTGTTGTAGCAGGCAAAGAACTGATGTTCATAGACTCAAATTAAAATTTATAACATGGATCTTCAGTGTTTGTGGGGGGAACTGTGTTTTCACACATCTTTTTTATGTTACAAACACTGTTATTAATAGTCTTGTGCGTCTCTCTCACAAAAAATCTCAAAGAGGTTTCTACATTTCCAGGTCAGATCCTCCGTGGTGTAAATCAGCAGCTCTCCAGTGAATAGCTGCCCTCATTTATATGAGCTGGAGATGTGGGATTTGAAATTCAGTCAGCGATAGAAGCAGCTCTGCATACCAGGATGGTGCTAGGATTAGGTCTTTCAGGGCTCATGGCCGAGAACTGAGCGGCAATCAGAAGGGGTAAGATGCAAAGAGGATGAGGTACAGCAGCACATGGCAGGGTGATGCCCCTAAATGCTACACTATATACACACAGCACAGTAATACACCTAAACGGTACCACCCAGGGGCTATGAACGTGAAGATGCTTCTGGGTACACAAAGTCCTTAACTGAAGCAAGCACAGTCTCACACTACAAGGCTGGGTGAGAGGAATAATGCTGCCAATTCAAACCAAAGGAAAAATTACCGAATTGCACTTAGCAATCGCAGTAAAGGGTGCTTTGACTTCTCGAGCTCCCTGTGTTTTTATGGGATTGCAGAGAACAACACGTGACTCTGGCACCAGAACAGCCAGCATGGAGCACCCTGTGGAGCTGGGACTAGGACTCCTTCTTGTTGACTTTGAGACTGTGCAATTGAAAACCGTCAGGCTGTTAACTGCTTCCAGCCCTGCGAGTGCCTCGTGCTCAGAGCTTGTCACTGCATGGAGGAGAAGCCACTTCAAAGAGGAAAATGCAGCGGCACGTTTGGAGCTGGCGGCAGACAAAGACAAGCTCCCTGTAGCTGTTGAGGGAAAGAGAGCTTCCAGCCCAGCCCAGCTGTGCGTGACTGCTTTCACAGTATCACAGTATTGTAAGGTTGGAAGAGACCTTTGAGATCATCGAGTCCAACCTATGGCCCAACACCTACACCTACTCCTACCTGTCAGTTACACCATGGCACTAAGTGCCTCATCCAAATTCTCTTTGAACACCTCCAGGGATGGTGACTCCACCACCTCCCTAGGCAGAGCATTCCAGTGAACAATCACCCTCTCAGTGAAGAATTTCTTCCTAATGTCAAGCCTAAACCTCCCCTGGCGAAGCTTGAGACCGTGTCCTCTCGTTCTGTCACCGGTCACCTGAGAGAAGAGCCCTTTCAGGGCCTTTCAGCCCTTTGGGACAGCACAGACCCCCAGACAGCGATACAGTGACCAGCACCACCTTCTAGCAGAGTCATCACACCGACAGCACGTGTAGCAACACAATTGGCAACTCCCCCCCCCCCCCCCCCTTTTTATCAGCAGTTTTACTCGCTCTGATTTTTGTGATGCTGTGGTTTTGCCTACAGAAGTTTTGGGTCTTTTTTCACCAGTCTCACATGCAATAAGAATAAAGATTCTGCTTCCATTTGCTTCTGGTTTGAGATTTGCCTCTGGAAGAGGAACCCGAGGCTGCTGTCAGAGCTCTTCAGCTCATGTTGGCCCTTTGATAACAACTGTATTGTCACAGAGAGGAGCTCCTCAGGTTCTTGTCCTAAGTGAGGGTGGAAACAGTTACACAGCTGGGTTTTACTGCACGAGCCTCGGTGTTTTGTTTGTGATGGTCCCTTACTGGGTGGAACACGGGCCATCTCGTGGGTGGCATGAGAGTAATCAACTGAGACTGAAGGCCTCCATACTCAGCACATGGGCTGCACCTAAAAAAAGGTGATTTCTTTGTCCAAATACACAGTGTATTTAGCCTAAAAAACAAAGACCAGTTGCTTCACTGCTAAGACTTTGAAGAACGTTGCCAGTGAGGTCCTGTATTGGCATCAAAAGAAATGATGAGCAGGTTGAGGGAGGGGATTCTGCCCCTCAGCTCTGCTCTTGTGAGATCCCACCTGGAGCCCTGCATCCAGTTGTGGAGTGCTCAGCACTNGAACCTCCCATATGAGAACAGACTGAGAGTTGGGGTTGTTCATCTGGAGAAGAGAAGGCTCTGGGGAGACCTTAGAGCAGCCTCCTGGAACTGAAAGGGGCTCCAGGAAAGCTGGGGAGGGGCTCTGGATTAGGGAGTGCAGGGACAGGATGAGGGGGGAAGGTTTTCAGCTGAAAGAGGGGAGATTGAGATGAGATCTTAGGGAGAAATGTTTTGCTGTGAGGGTGGGGAGGCCCTGGCCCAGGGTGCCCAGAGCAGTGGTGGCTGCCCCATCCCTGGAGGTGTTCCAGGCCAGGTTGGATGGGGTTGGAGCCCCCTGATCCAGTGGGAGGTGTCCCTGCCCATGGCAGGGGGTGGCACTGGATGGGCATTGAGGTCCCTTCCAACCCAAACCATTCCATGATTTTCTGTTGTGTTCTCAGCCCCAGGGTTTTTCTCTGCCCTCCACATCACCGACCAAAGGAAGGTCAGCACACGTGCCATCAGAGCTTGGTCACTTCAGGTCCTGCCATGGCCCCAACAAAGCAGCACTTCCCCTGCACAGAGGCTGGCTCTGCACTGCAGGGCATCGCTAGCAGATTCTCAGGTCAAAAGGTGGTCCTGATTCACAAGGACTTTGCTCCAATCCGCTTCGTGATTTTGTAACTGTATTGCAACACACCAACCCTGAACCTTGCATTGAAAAGTGGGTGCGAAAAGCACCTGTCCCATCAGCTGGCACCCCTGTCACCAGCTCACACACGTCCAAAGGCTGGCATTACCCGGTTCATCTCTCTTCTCAACTTCATTAAAGCTCGGCCGCTTCGGAGGACGAGCAGCGTACGTAGTGTGTCTGTTTGTTCTGCAGCTCCTATTCCAGAGACCTGATTATCTTCTAATTTCCTTACATATATTTCTACTGGGGATAAATCTAATTTAAACAGTCCTTAATTGTTACGATTTTGTAAACAGTGTCTTAAACACAATAGACACAAAATTCTTAACAAATTGCTGGAGGAGATGTGACAGTGCAGGGAATCATTTTCATATCTTCTGGGATTGTCCCAAATTGAAGCTTCTGGTCTGATGTTAGAAAATTGATGCAAGAATTATTTCGGCAATATATCCCCTAAAGCCCTATTACTGTGTGGGAAGGGAGATGCCCTGGATTTTTGAGATGAAGAGAAGACAAAGAGGGGAAGGGAAAGGAAGGGAA
>VWPV01024505.1:0-20546 GCA_013389885.1 Geococcyx californianus | reverse complement strand
ATGATTCCATGATTCTGTGAATTGTTGTGTGAAAATACAGAGGAAGGTGTTTTGTCCCATTTGAAAATGGTTCTGGCTCTGGGAGATGGCGTTTGTAGGAGGCAGCTGGGAGCAGAGCATGTGGTTTCCCTGCAACACAAGGCTGGATGTGCTCTCCGTGCCTTCATTTCTCCATCTGTGCTGTGCTTCCAGGGCCCCTTCTCTCTGCTCGAGCATGAAGAGCATCCGCAGTAGTTCTTCCTTCCAGGGCGTTGGTGCGGACAGCGGGGATCTGAGCCTGACAGGCCTTCCTGCCCCACTGTTGCGACGCCCTGGTAGTGCTTCTCCTGCCAAGCACATGGCACGCTCTATCTCAGTCACTGCTGATGGCAAACCCAAGAGGAATGCTCTGGTGAGTCCTGGGCAGGAGAAATCCCTCATCCCTGCTGCTCGGGGCAGGGAGATGCATGTGCCCAGGCTGTGGGATGCCTTGATGCATGCTGGCTCTCCCATACTGGGCTACAAAGTGCAGTCTGGGGTGAGAGGTGGCCCTGGGAAGGGCTGTGGTTCCCCCTTGCAGTGTGTGGCAGGGCTGGGGGTTTGTGGGGAACAGCCTTTGGGAGAGGGGAATGGGGCTGGTCCACGTGCCAGTTGGAGCTGCAGATCTGGGTGATGCCATGCCATGTGCTCTCTCCAAATCTGATTGTCCTCAGCAAGCAGCTGCTCGTTAGATCTCTTCTCAATGTCTTAGTGTATGTGGAAGAGCAAATAGAGAAGCTTCACTCTTTTCCCTTCCTTGCCCTTCACCTCCCTATGCTGATTTCCTTCTGTAAACTCCCAAGTTCTTGCGATCTGCTGCTGGATGCTGTGATGTTTCCAGGCCTGGCCTGTGCCTTTCCAAGCACTCTCCATTCCTGCTGGTCACAGCAGGAGCCAGGACTTGGTGTCTCACTGAGTAGGGGTTTCTGTCAGTCAGTGAATGAGCCCCAGGTTCTCCTGGGCTCTGTGAAGATCCAGCAGTGGAGTCTCCATGCTTTCTGCTGCCTTGGCAGCCTTCCCTTTTGCTCATTCCCAGGGCAGGTAATGAGCACGGTCGGGCTGAAAGGGAGCAAGGTGTCGGTGTCATTGCATGCTGCCTCAAGGAGAGGCCATGAGAATATTGGACACATCGTGTCAGGGCTGGGTGGAAGGGGAGCACCACTAGCAGTGCTATTTTAGGATGCCTGACTCACAGGGGCAGCTTAGGCCAGGCATCCCTGCTCCACCTGCACGTGCTTCTCCTTAACATTGCTACTGAATTTAGCACTTTCTGCTCTGCAGGAAGTTGCAGGATCCCGAGCCATGAACAACTTCCGGAGGTCCAACAGCACCACCCAGGTTAACCAGCAGGTGAACAGCGTGCACAGGTACATCTCCAGCCACCAGCCAGTGTCTGTCTGTCCCATGGATGGCACCATGAAACCCCACCGATCTGTCTGCCCTTCCTTGTCCTGTTGGGGAAACCGAGCCTTTCAAAGCTGTACATGAAACTTTGTTATGCACATTGAGCGTTACAACCTAGCCTTGGGAAACCAAGGTCTGGTTTTATTTGGGTTTTTTTGAGGGGAAGTGATTAGTATTTTGGAGAAACAGAGCATATTTGTGTGGCAGGGAAAACTGTGACACAAAGGACACTCAATTTAATTCCAAGGAACAGGACCATTCACTTACAACAGCCCATTGTGGACCCTCCAGACTATAGCTGCGGTGTGTTAGGAGATGCAGGTTCTCCTGTCTCCAGTGACCTTGCAGGGCTGTCTCTGAATCATGATTTTCCATTCTCTTGTTGCCCTGTGCCCATTCCTTTAATACATTCTATCACCACGCATCGTGCTGAAGTCTAAATCTTTGTAAAAACCAAATCACTCATAGGTTTTGTGGCTGTGAAATGACTCTCCAGCCCCTTTCTTTCCCATGTCACGATGGCAGGCACGAGGTATTCCTCAGCTCTGTGCTGTGCGTGTTGTCAGTGCCCTGCTGACAGCAGCCTGTGCAGGATGAGAATCCTGCTATCGCCGTTGTGTTCTTGTTTGTCTGCATGCAATATTAACTCCAGAACACATGTTCTTTCCTCTTCTCTGCCTTCCCTGGGTTCGGGCTGAAGCTCAGAGCAGAGCGGAGACTTCCAGACCTTCTTTGAGAGTGGTTCTGGAGAAAGAAAGAAACCAACCAGCCTAAGCAAAACATCCCCGGAAAAGAAAACCACATGGAACATCTTGGTGAGAATGGGGAGGTCCTGGGACACGTGAGCTAAGTCAGCTCTGCCTGGCTGGGTTTGTGGAGGAGGCCCAAGGATGGGACCTGATGGCCAGGCTGGTCCTTCCTCAGCCTGTAGGCAAAGCTGGTGTGGCTTGAATGGCCAACGTGTTCAGCTGGTCCTCTGGCTTGTGTTGTTCTTGTCTCTGGCCCAGGGCGGGTGGCCCATCACCTCTGTGCTCCTGGCTTCTGGCGGAGGCAGACAGAGGTGCAGGGAAATCCTGCTGTGAAACAGAAGTTTCTTGTGTGTGGGAGAAGCTGGCTGCTGAAGAGAGAGTGTGGTGGATGAGAACATGGGTTTGGTGCTTGCCCATGTTTATACCTGTGGTCTTTGTGGCAGGATGATCAGCCGAGAGCATTCCCAGGCCCCTCCAGCTCCCATGGAGTTGAGCCACCAGCGGGCATGAGGAGGAAGGAAGCCACTGTGCTCCTGGCTGCCAACTTCACCGCCAACAACAGGTAGGAGGGGTGGCACTGTACCGGTCTGGAGTTGGGAGAAAACACCTGAGCAGTTGAGAGGATGCGGGTGCTCTGCCTCTGTTGGGGCAGATGGGTGATAGTGTGCTGGGTTGGCTGGCCAGGATGCCTCTGGAAACTGCACAGGAGCTCAGTAGATGCGTGGGAGAGGCTGCTCTTGCTCTAGGGAAGGGAATGAGTAAAACTTGAACCCCTTAAAGCCAGAAAAATCATAAGCAAAGACTGGGTGTAGAATAGCCCACACTGTTAGGTCTGCTTGGGCTGTGTCTGTGCACTTGGAACAGCTACTGAGGAGCGGTCAGGTCACTTGTGAGCCCTCACCTGCTCCTCACCTCAGGGGCCACTCCAGACGGTCGTGGTTGGGTTGAGGGTTGCCATGCAGAGAAAGTCTGTGCTGTGCATCACCTTTGGAATCGGCAAGTCCTAATGCCTCATCTCTCCACAAAAGAAGCAGCAAGGGCACGATGGGCAACTGTGTCACCACCATGGTGCACAACAACTACTCCACTACTGAGAAGGAACCTGCACCTAAAAGCTCCAACCAGGCACCCAGCTCCCTCAAGTAAGTGTGATGAGGTCATGGCTTGGGGGCTGAGCTGCCCCTGTATTCATGTGCTGAAGTGACATGGGATGGGGTAGGATGGTACCAAGCAGCTTCATCTTCTTCCTTAGCAATGTTATCAAAGCGACGTCAAACGAGGACGGCGAAAGCAGCAGCTTTGTGAAATCTCAGAAGAATTTCTCCAGCAACAACATCATGACCCACAACAACAACAGCAGCCTGCCCCAGAGGAAGGAGGTGACTGAGGAGGAGGCAGAGAGGTGAGGTGGAGCTGGTGTGAAATGGTTGGTAGGAAGAGGCCCAAAGGATGAGCTCTAGGGGAGGTGGTACTAGTTTATCCTTGTCCTGTGGGGCTCCAGATTTGGGAAGGGCCCCTCTTAGTGCACCCATAGTGGCTGATTTGCCCTCCCTGTCATTTGGCTCTGCTCTTTGAGTTGTCCTCATCAAAGGCACAAGTTCCTCCCACCTGAAATGTCATCCTGGGAGAGGGCCTGGTTGAATCGGGATGTGAGGGGACAGAAAAGGTCCTGGTGCCATGGGAGAGCAGCTGGTGCTGTGCTGGTGGAGGATGGGATGGTGCTTCCTGTCCAGAGGCTGAGGAGGACTCTGGGGCTACGCTGATGCTCTCCCCACAGGTTCATCCAGCAGGTGAACCTGGCTGCCATCACCATCCAGCGCTGGTACCGACGCCACTCGCAGCGGCACAAGGCGGGAGCTGCAGCTCTGGGGCGTTTGTTGGCTTCCAAAAGGGAGGTCAGTTCTGATGCTGCCTTGTGCAGACTTCACTGACACCTGTGTCCTGTTTGCCTCACTGGTAGGGGAATTTGAGTCCCTTTGGTTGCCAGACCCTTAAACTGAGACTTGATTTGTCAGATGAGGGGGCTTTGGCTTTCCGTTTAGCCAGCCATTTGGAGTCCAGAGCACTGAGGAGGGTCCCATCCCTGCAGAGATGCATAGATTTGGTTCCAGGGGGAGTTTGGGCCCGGCGCTGCACAGCTCTGGTCTCCCATCTCCCTTTGGCTGTGAGCAGACAGACCTTGGCAGTAGCACACAAAATCCTGCTGAATTCTTATTGTCTCAGGCATGCTGATGGCCAGAGGAGGGATGCCCTGTCTCAGCTCATCATAGCGAATCAGTAACGAGCTGGCTCATTAGCGAGTGACGAGTCATCTGCAGCTATTTGTGTGTCTTTGTGTTCAATTATTTATCCCAATAACAAAAAGTACTGTAGCTCTTGCATGTGAAGAGTCTATTTTTAAGCCTTGTCACTTCGTTGGTTTCAGACCCAGATGACTAATAATTGCATTTAGTATCTAAAGAAAATAAGCTGCTCTAAAGTGGAGCCTTTCTGAGGGCTCTTTACCTGCACAGAGGACAGGTTTGCGGGGACAGAAAGTCTGGATATGGGGTGACCTCAGGTGTGCTGCACGCCTTCCCACTTCTTTGCTGTGGGTGGTGGGTGCTGGAAAGCTCTTGGTAACATTTGCTTTACTCTCCTTTCTGGAAGGAAAGGCAGCAGCAGATGGAGGAAGGGAATATCCTGGATTTGCAGGAGAAGAAGGATGAGGAACGCCGGAAGATCCGAGAGGAGAAGGCACGTCTGGCCCGACGCGCTGCCATCCAGGTAGGGATGAGGCAAGGGCATTGTGGCCTGCGTGAGACCAGTTTGTTGGCATCTCCTTGTTAGGCAGCAAAGAGGGCCTCTGCTCTGCATCTCCTGGGGCTTTGCACAAAGCAGAATTAGAGCCAGCCTTGGAAATGGAGTGCTCCCTGTGGAGTTGGAGGTGCCATAGAGCAGTTTCCTGTTGTGTTCCTGCCAAGCCTTGGCAGCTCATTCGGAGCTTGTGAAGACAGCACTGTTTTCCATCTAGTTTTTGGGAAAAGGGTGATGATATTGAAACTGGGAGAACTGCAGCTCTGTAGAGTGGCCAAGGACGAGAGTGCCCTGGAAAGGGGACCCTTCTCAGGAGTGGAGCTCCTCTGGGTGGACTCAGTTCTGTGTTGTACCCACTGGCAGGAGGCACCTCGCTGTCTGCACCCTGTTCTTGCAGCCCTCTTTGCAACAGGAAAGTGCTGGCGCTCCTGGGGCACAGATGAGGGGCTGGCACAGACGATGGGGAGTTGGGTGTTGGCTTGCAGTGTAGCTGGAGATGTTTTTAAAACTCCCAGTTTCTCTTTGCCCTAAATGGAATAATTTTGGATTGGGGGAGTCAAGAGAGACACAGCAGTGAGCAGCCAGAGGACAGCAAAATGCTGCAACAGCTTGTGAACACGTGCTAGTGACTTCCCAAAACTTGGCTAAGGCAGTCCCTTGGGCACTGCGGCGTCGCTGCACTGCATGGGGCTTGGCCCTTGGGATTCGCAGGCCCTTTACGGAGCGGCAAAGGGCATGGCACAGGGGCATGTGAACAGCCCTTGTTCACATGTGAAGCTGGCAAGATCCTGGCCAGGCCTCCTCTCTGCTAAGAGCTGGGAAGAGCAGAGCTGCTGGTCCTGTGCTTTCCCTTTCTGGAGAGTCATCCCTGTTAACCCTTCAGCAGCATGTGAGTGGGTTATTGCCATTTCCCAGGCCCTTGCTGGCACCTGAAGGAGGGTGGGCATGTGTCAGAACACACCCTGTGCTGGGCAGGATGCTGACAGCTTCTCTATCCCTACAGGAGCTGCACCAGAAAAGGGCCCAAAAGGCTTTGGATACAAAGTGCTTGGCAGAAGAAGAGCTTACGCTGGTGAAGGAGAGCAGGAGGGTAGCAAAGAAGAAGCCTGCCAAACCTGCTTCTGCAAGGAATGTCAGTCCAGCCAGCAGCATCACCAAAGCAAATAATGCTGGTGAGTCCCTTCTCCAGGTCTCCAATGCTCCTTCTCCTTCTGTGTGCGGCATGAAGGGGGAGGAGGATGATGGAGGGATGGTTCTTACTCTGGGGAGCTGCTTTGAAGGGACTGGTTGTTGCAAGCGTCTGAGAACTGTCTGGTTCCTGCAGAGGCCAATTTCCACTCGGTAGCTGCAGAGCCAGAAGAAAGCGATTTCACAGGCCTCGGCTCCGTGCCCTTGCAGGATGCTGGGGCAGAGGACAAGCTGCAGGTGGGTCTGGCTTTGCCTTGTGGAGCTCCTGGCACCAGCTGTTCTACCAGGGCAGCTTTGGAGCCTTCGTTTACTTCTGGGGAGATCTGGCAAACTATTCTACCGCAAAGTGTGTTGTCTTCTCCCTAGGATGTGAGCTCCAGAGAAACAAGTGGTGAGGACCTGGAGACGGTGCTGACTGCTCAGTCCAAGGCCACGCTCAGTGAGCTGCTGGACACGCTTAGGCTGTTGGAAGAAGAGCCAGAGCTGCTGCCCCCACCGAAGGCCTTCAGGAAGGACAGATATGCCTGGACAGATGGGGTAGGCAAAGGGCTGAGGCTGGTGGCATCCATTCCCAGGCAGCAATGGGTTCCCCTGTGGGCTGCCTTCTCCCAGTGCTGGCTGGGGGGTGGAGGGTGAGAAACGCTGTGGGTCACGCAGCGGAGGAGTTCGGTGCAGCTGGGTCTTTGGGCACCTGCAAGGAGGAGCAAAACTGTGTGAANTAGACATCAGGAAAAATTTCTTTACTGAAAGAGTTCTCAGGCACTGGCAGAGGCTGCCCAGGGAAGTGGTGGAGTCACCATCCCTGGAGGTGTTTAAAAGACAGGCCGATGAGGTGCTCAGGGATCTGGTTTAGTAGTGCACAGGTATGGTTGGATTTAGTGACCTCAAAGATCTTTTCCAGCCACACGATTCTATGGTTCTGTGAGGGCTGTGGTGGGAGCAGAGTTAGCCCAAAGGATAAGGCTGGTTACTGGGATGCAGTGGGAGGACTGGGCTCCAGTGGTGGGGAAAAGCTGTGACCTCTTCTCTGGAGCCTTCCCCTGGGTACTCACTCAGAGCTGTGTCTACCCAGCAGGAGCCCAGCTCCAATTCCCTGACTGCTGATAACTTGGAGAAGTTTGGGAAGCTGAACCATTCCCCAGGGGTCCCTGAGGATGGGGCCCTGCTCTCAGAGGCCAAGCTCCAAAGCATCATCAGTTTCCTGGATGAGATGGAGAAGTCTGAACAGGAGAGGCCCTGGTCTGCTGCCTCAGCCACGCAGCAGGAGGTAAGTGCTGAAGCAAGAGCCTGTTTGTAATGCAGAGGTGGTGCGAGATGCCAGTGGGAAAGGTCTCCAGTCTCCTTGTCCTCCTTCCAGATGGTCTTCACCTTCTTCTAATCCTTTTTTCCCTGTGTCAGGATCTCCTCTCAGAAGAAGAGCTGGCTCACTTGGAGCAGGCATCAGCTTTTGCCACAGAGGTCAGAAGCTCCATCATGAGGCTGAAGCTGGAAGTGGAGGAGAAGGAGCGAACCATCAGCCTGCTGCAGACGGCCCTGGTGTGTGAGCCAGATGTTCTTGCTTGCTGGGGAATGAAGACCAAAAGCCCTCAGCAGATGTTTCCTGGAGCAGTGGCTTTGAAGCACAAAATTAGGGCTCTGTGAATAAGGCTTCCCATCTGTGTCCCCAGCAAAACAGTGCAGTGTTCCTGAAGCTGATGCTGAGGAGGTGGAGGGCCAGAGGCTGCTGGGCATGCCATAGTCCCAGTCCCTGTTAGCATGGGAAAGATCTGCAAGGTCCTTCTCAGTCTGATATGGGCTTTGCTCTGATTTCTCCTTGCTGCCCCCCTGATTTGAGAACCTTCCTCAAGCTCCCCTCCCTGGCAGGTGCCTTGGCTGCTCCAGAAGTGCTTATCATAGAATTGTAGAATGACTTGAGTTGGAAGGCACCTACAAGGATCATTGAGAATCCCAGTATTCACACCGTGTGTCTGAGGGCATTGTCCAAATGCTTCTGCAATATTGTCTGGCTTGGCGACATAACTGCTTCCCTGGGCAGCTGTTCCAGTGCTCCTCCACCCTCTGGGTGAAGAACCTTTTTCTAAAATGCAGTCTAACCCCTGGTATCTTCCTGCCATTCCCTTGAGTCCTGTCATTGGTCACCAGAGAGAAGAAATCAGTGCCTGTTCCTCCTGCTTGGTTAGGACCGGGGCTGAATCCTCTTTCCCTTTGTCCCACAAGGATTTGGATGTTCTCTGGCAGCAGGGCAGGAGGAGTGGGTACCAGGGACTGGGATTTAGCTTTGTTTCTCCTTGTTGTAATCTGACAGTGCCTTTCAGGTTCAGTAGTTATATTCTGTATTCATGCTGGGGCTGGTGTAGCTTCTCCCTCTTAAAAGCTCATGAGTATTTCTCCTGTACATCCAAAAGGCTCAACATAGGGAAATGATTGTCCGGCACATCAAGCAGACTGAGAATGAGCTTGGCCACCAGCTCAAGCTGCAGAGGGAACAGCATGAGGCAGCTATCCAGAGACATCTGGCCTTCATCGATCAGGTGATCTCCCATTCCATCTTAGGCTGATAATTTCCGAAGCCAGAAGCAGAGGTTGCTGTACCTTGCCTGGCTGACTGATGCCTCCTCTTTGCCCTGTGCAGCTCATTAATGACAAGAAGGTGCTGAGTGAGGATTGTGAAGCTGTGGTAGCTGGACTGAAACGAGTGGACCAGAAGTACAGCAAGAAAATCACCCAGATGCAGGAGCAGCACAAGCTGGTGAGGGGGTGGAGAAGGTCGGGGGACGGGGAGAGAGGACCTGCCACAGCCAGAGGTTTTGCTCCCAGTTTCGCTGGGGAGCCCTCCTCTGTGCACAGAAAGTCCCTGTCACCCGCAGGGGTTTGCCTTGTTTTCCCAAGAGACTGGTGTCCTCTGCTGCCCAAAGCCAGGTGCATGGGTGTGACCAAATGACAGTGTCAGCTCCCAAGGGCTCTACTTGGGAAGACCCATTCCACAAGTCCTACTCCAGACAGAACTGTCCCCTGGCTGGGGGGGGGCAAGGGGAGTCTTGCTTTGGCAGAGGTGAAAGCAGGTGCCAGCACAACCCTGATGCCGCAGATGAATTTATACCTGTGGCTGCATCCTTCTGAGCTGGGCAACTTCCAGCCCTCTTTGCTCTTGGAGCTGAGTGGGGACAAGATTATGAAGGAGCAGGGGATGCATGATAGTAACAGACCTGTCTGGGTTCCACCGGGCTGTTGCACCCAAAGAAAAGGCTGTTTCCGGGCAAGCTTGCACAGTGGGGTCCATGCCTTGGGGCTCTGCTCTAGGATGTGCTGGCTGCTCCTGGGAGCTGGCTGGCAGCTTCCCTCGGGAGCGTGCAGAGACCTCTCTGTCCCACAAATGGAGACAGCTTGGCTTGCCCTGTGCTGGCCTGGCAGGAAGGCAGCGCTGCTGGCTTGCAACTCTGCACAGGGCTTATCCTGCCCCTGCTGCCCTGGTCCTTGCTCGCCCTTAGCCTTGCAGCCGAGCTGGTGCCCAGGGCTCTGGAGTCGGGCAGGCATTTGCACCAGCCTGAGTCCGCTCTCCCTTAAACAAAGCCCAGGCTCACTTTGCTCACTTGACCTTACTATTTAAGCTTGAGTTTTGAGCCCAGCTGAGAGGAAGAAGCCAGCGCAGTGTTGCTGTCCTTGGAGCCTGGAGGGGCTCCTTTCTATGCAGGTATTGGACTAGTTTTGCTGCTGCCGCCTGCACAGGGCAAAGGAGATGCCTCCATTACCTTTTGCTCCCTGCTCACAGCCAGGCAGCAGAGCTGGGAACCACTGCTAGGTTTGCTCTGCAGCCCCTTTGTTGTCCCTGCTCCTGGTGAGCCAGGCTCCCGGCTCTGCTGTACAGCTCCCAGCTTCATCTGCGTGGCGGGGGACAGCTACTGAGTGATATTTGTCCCCGTGAGGTCCCTGATTGCCAGAGCAGGTCCTCAGTCATGTGGCACATTCCCTGGCAGGGCTACCTGTGTCCCCATCCCAGAACTGTCATTGCTGGTGGTGGTGCCAGGCCCTTGGCTCATCTGTGTACCTGCCCGGTTTGGCTGTGCCACTTCTTGCTCCCATGGAACTCCTTCCCTGTACTCCCATGTACATACTTGACCATTTGGTTTTGCCTCACTCCCTTCCCATCTGCCCTCTCCACCATGACTCCACAATTCCCCTTCTCTCTCCATCCCCTTCTTTCTTTCTCCCCAGGTCTGGAGCACTTTGGGCCCTTTTTGCGAGGTAAATGCAGTCTTTGCTCTTTTTTGTGCCCTGCCCTTCTGCTCTGGCACCCTGACCTGCTCTGGCTCTGCAGACACCTGCAGGCAGCAGGGGTGGGCTGGGAACTCTGCTCAGCAGCAGAGTCAGCCCCATGAAGGAGCCCCTTCACTCCATCTCCCCAGGCCGCATGTTCAGCCAGTGTCTTTAGGCTACCCCTATCTTCCAATGCTGATATTTCTGATTTTTTCCCTAAGAACAAGTCCTGTGCTGTGCAGGTGGCCCCTGCTGTTCCCCACTCCTCTGCATAATGAACCTCTGGGTGTGCAGCCCCACACTCACCCTCCAGAGCCATGATGTGTCCACATCCTGCATGCAGACATCATGTACCCAGGCCGAAACAGAGCCATTTCTGGCCAGGTTGGGCCTTTCTCACCAGAAACTCCAGCACAGAAGCACGTTGCTGAGCGCTTTGACCAGTTTTTGCTGGTGGGAGAGCTGAGGAAGTGTTTCAAGCAGCAGGACCTGAGTGTTTCTCCAGCTTTTTATGCTGGAGAGGAGAGCCAAGGAGGTAAATGCAGGCAGAGGAGGAAGTGAGAGCAGTGGCTGAGAAACCTTTGAGTCTTTTAAGTGTTTTGGGGTGCTGTAGGAACTTGTTCTGTAGTGGTACCACATTGCTAGGAGATATGCCTGTCTGTCTGTCCTCCTGCTGGAGGGTTTTCCATGCCAGGGAGAGGGAAGGCTGAAGAAGGAAGCATCTTCACACACAACCCAATATCTGCTGATGGGCTGCTCTACATGCAAGGACCATCAGCAGCCCCAGTTCTCTTCTCCCCTCCATAACTGCTCTCCTGTCTCAGCCAGCAAGTGCTTTCCCAAGGGTTTTGCTCTTTTCCCCTGTGCTCAACATCTGTGGGGCAGCAGCAGCAGCCCCATCCCGTGAGAGAGGTGGTGACACTGGAAGAATGTGCCTGGCCAGGGCTGTGTGCATGGTCTGTGCACAGCTCAGGCTGTCTGCTCTCACCTGCGACCTCCTTCTCAATAGCCAGGCTTCAGCTAACAGGGGTTTTCTCCCAGAGCTTGTCTCTGAAGCATTCCTATTTTCTTCCAAACAGGAGATTAAGAAGCTGAAGGAACTGATGACTGCAACAGAGAAAATCAGGCGGGAGAAGGGGATTGATGAGAAAACCAAAAAGATCAAAGAAATCACTGTGAAAGGTATGGGCCAGTTCCCTTGGCAGTGACTGGAGTTGGGCTGGTGAGGGGTCACATCCATGCTGCTCTGGGAGAGGGGCTTTACTTGCAGAAGCTGCTGTCAGCTTGGAAGAGAGCTTTTTGGTGTGGGCAGTTGCCGCTCCTTGTGTTTGGTAGAGGCAGATGCTGGAGGGCAAGAAAGCCTCTGCATCCTCCCCTCTTTCTAACCAACCCCTCTTTGCTAGTTGATACGTTGGCAACCTCCTGGCCAGAGCCAAGGGTACTGATGTTGGGGTCCAGACAGCCCCGAGGCCAAGCAGTAACTGTCCTTCCCGCTGCCCCAGGGCTGGAGCCGGAGATCCAGAAGCTCATCACCAAGCACAGGCAGGACATCAGGAAGCTGAAGATGCTGTATGAGGCTGAGCTGCTGCAGTCGGACGAGCGGGCCACCCAACGCTACAACCGGCAGGCAGAGGAGCTGCAGGGAAAGCTGGAGCGGGAGAAGGAGCTAGCCCGGCAGCGGTATGTTGTCACTGGGAGAGGCTTAAGGGTGGTTTGGGGTTCACAGCATGGGGGTGGTATCCAGTACCTACGTGCCAGAGGGTTCCTAATATTTACAGTTAAGGTCCATGGGGAGCAGCCCCATTCTCTCCACCAGCCTGAAGTGGGAGATGCTGATGAACCAGAGGCATCCTCCAGCATCGGACCAGATGGGATGGGTCAGGATGGAGAGGTGGACAAATGCCCAAAGCCAGGTATGTCCCTGAGGCTGTTCTGCCCCACAGGTGTGAGCAGCAGCTGGAGCAGGAGGAGCAGGCGCTGCAGCAGCAGCGGCGCAGGCTCTACGCCGAGGTGGCGGAGGAGAAGGAGCGGCTCAGCCAGCAAGCGGCCAGGTGAGAGGGCCAGCAGCAGGACCTGCATGGCAGCTGAGGGCTGGAGCCAACTCTGAGCTCAGGGCTGATTCCCCCAGGGCAGGCTGTGGTGAGAAGAGGGCTGTTGCTTGAGGGGGTCCAAGGGGAAACAGGCCGAGGAAGGGATGGTGAGACTGGGCTGGTGAAGATGTTGGGAGCTGTGGTCTGTTTGGGCAGGCAGAGAGCAGAGCTGGAGGAGCTGCGGCAGCAGCTGGAGGCGAGCAGCTCAGCCATCACCAGGACGCTGAAGGAGGAGTACGCAAAGGAGAAGGAGGAGCTGGAGAGGCGACATCAGGTCTGGTTTTCCCCTGAGCTCTGGGCCCTGGGTTCTGGAGTGTGAGCAGTCTGGTCTGCAACACGTGGCTGTGGTGATGTGTGTCAGCACCCCTGAGCCCCAGACCCCACTGGTGCTGGGGGGCTGCTCCCAGCCAGCATGGGGTGCCGGGGCCGCCAGAGCTGAGCAATTGTTGTCTTGTCTCTCTGCAGGCAGAAGTGAAGGTGCTGAAGGACCAGCTGGAGCTCGAGAAGCAGGCATGGGAGGCAAACTATGTGAAGAAGGAGGTAACAGCGAGGGCTGCCGTTCTCCAAGGTGCCACCCTTGGACTCCAAGTGACATTGAGTCAGTGTTTGCCATCTCTGTCCCCAGGAAGCCTGGCTGCTCTCCTGGGAACAGGAGATGCGGGAGGAGGTGAGGAAGGAGAGGGACAGAGAGATTGAGCTGGTGATCGAGCGCCTGGAGGCTGACATGTCCTCAGCCAAGGAGGAGTGTGAGAGGGCAGCAGAGAACAGGTGAGGGGCAGGGGGAGAAGGGAGCCTGCGAGTCACCACTCCTCACAGGCTGGTCCCCTTTCCCTGTCCCCTGAGCCCTGTGTGCCTCTCTGGAAAGCACCTTGCAGGTGTGAGTAGCATGAGGAGGAGCCAGTGGCAGGGGCGAAGTTTTCCTCTTGCTGAGGAAACAGCCCTGGATCTCCCATGGGGCAAATTCCTACTTTGCTGCTGTGTTGTCCCTCCTTAGCACAAAGGTGGTTGGCAAATGGTCCCTGCAATGCCGGGCTGCCTATCCTTTCCTCCTGTTAGGATTAAGAGGATCCGAGCCAAGTATGAGGTGGAGCTCCAGGAGCTGGAGAGGTCTGAGCGGAAGCTGCAGGAGCGCTGCAATGAGCTGAAGGGACGGCTGGCAGAGCTGGAAGGGGAGGTAATTCGTCTGCAGGGCCTGCTGAAGCACAAGGAGCAGGAGGCGGAGGAGATCCAGAAGGTGGGTGAGGAGCAGAGCCTGGGACTTCAGCTCCTCTCCCTGCTGCCTGCTCTGCCTGGCGCTGTCCGCCTACTTTGCCCTGTGTCTGTCAGCACCCTGATGTCACTTTTCTGCCTTGCTGCAGGTGAGGGACCAGCTGGCCCAGGAGCGGAACAGCCTGGCAGATGTGATTTGGCAGGATTTTGCTGACAGGCTGGTGGGGACACAGGAGGAAAACAAGCGGTTAAGGGTGGAGATGGCAGAGATGAGAGCTCAGCAGCGCCTGGAACTGGACAGGGTAGTACGGGAGAAAGACAAAGAGCGGGAGGAGGCTCACAAGAGGTAAGACTGCCTGGGCTTTGCTGCCCTGGGCTCAGGGCTGTGGGTGCAGAACTGGCATGGTGTGCATTGCAGGAGTGTGTCCACAGTGCTGCACCCTCAATTGTGGCTTCCCATCCTGTCAGGGCAAAATGGGCAGTGAAGTCACCTGAGCTGGCTGGCTGCTCAGCCACTGGGAATACTCTGGCCCTTTTGACTTCTGGTCTGCTCGATGTCATCCTGTCCTCAGAGCTGCTCTCTTGCGTGCCTGGAAGGCAGCTGGAGCAGTACAAGGGCTCCTGCCAGGAGAGGCCAGTGGTGTGCATCTCCATCTGCTCTTCCTCCCGGACAGGAGCACTACAAGACAGCCAAGCTCACAGTCAGCTCCTGAATAGCTCTGCCTGGAGGGCTTTGCTATGGGTAGCGCGTGATACCTGTGGTTGCAGCCGTGCATCTTGCTCTGCAGATTTGCTGCTCCAGAGAGGCCAGGCAACTCCTCTGCTCCAAGTGTAGGGGAGGGAACAGCCTGTGGATGGGTCAGGGCTTGTCCAGCCACTGCACAGCTGTGGGGATTGAGGGCAGCTGAGACATCCCCAAATGACACTGGAGACCCAGGCTGTTGGCTGCAGGGAGCTGGATCTGTGCTTGTGAGCAGGGCTTTGGCACTGCGGGGCTGTGCCATGGGGCTTGGCTCCATCCTGTGCTCAGTGGGACTGGGAGCTGGGCTCAGAGAACCAGGCTCAGATCAGGCAAGGATGTAAGGCTTCCTCTTCCCTCAAGTCTGCCTGTGCTGGAGGCATTTTGCAAGTGAAAGGGGAAATGGGAAGCGCAGGGTCTCCTGTGGGAGCTCTTTCTGCGTGGGGCAGAGTGTGCTGTGCTAACAGCTCCAACGTGATGCTGAGCCGTCCTCCTGTCTGTGTCTGTACAGAGCTGTAACGAGAGCTGTTGTATGGGCATATGGAGCTCACTGGCTTTCCTAGGTCCTGCTGAGTGATTCCCACTCACTCTGAGAGCCAAGGTCGTACCTTGAGTACGAGATAATGATATTCCCCATCAGTGCCTTCTCTACATTCTGGCAAAGGCAAAGTGCAGAAAGTTTGGTGCTTGGGGTGCTGTGGGAAAAAGTTCAGCCATAAGGCATCAACCTTGGGCTTGAGAAATGGGAAGAAACTTAAAATCCACTCCCTGTGGTCCTGTCAATAAATTAACTCTTGTGAAGATCATGTCCGGTTCTTCCTAGAGAGGACTTGATCCAAACTACGTTAATGTTCACCAATAAAGGTGTCTATAGCATGTAACAGCACCCCGAGCCCAGGGCTGCTGCTCCTTGGCTTGCTGCTGCACTGGGTTGGGGAAGAGGGGCTGGGCCCCCCCTGTAGCTGAAATTGCCCTTCTGGGGCAAGGGGCCAGCCTGGTGATCAGAGCTGGGCACTGGGGATGTGCTCCTCAGCTTCTTGGTGTCTGTCTCAGGGTGAAGACGGCCCTTGCAAGGAAGGAGAGCATGAGCAGCCTTCAGAAGCAGTACGAGGTGAGTGAGGGGGGCGGCCAGCCCTGACTCCCCTTGCCCCTCAGGCTACGGCTCAGCCCCAGGGTGCAGCAAGCTCTCCCTCTCATCTGCTTTGCTGCAGGCAGCCGTGCAGAGAGCTGACCACCTGGAAGCCCTCCTGGAGCAACAGCGAAAGCAGCTGCTGGCCACCAAATGATCCCCCCTGTGAGTGGAGCTGGTGTCGGGCTCTCTCTCCTTTCCCTCCTCGTTTTCCACACCCCAGTCCTGGTCCTGTGGCCATGAGCCCTGCGGGGGCACTTGACAGCCTTCAAGTTTTGGGAAGTTGTGTTTCAACAATAAATCCATGCTGGTTTCTACAGCTGTCCTGTTCCATCTGTGTCCCTGGAGCAAGGAGACCTCTGCCCTGCTGGTGTCCACCATTTCTTTTTCTTCACTGGAACGTTTATCCCTCCCCTGTGCCTATCCATGCCAGGGCATAAACAGCCAAGTGGACATCAGACCCTCCCTTCCCCTTATTCCCGTGTCATGACATCTTCCCATGGGAGCTGCGAAGCAGGGCTGAGCTGGGGGACCCTTCATGAGCAGTTGGAGAACTTGAGGTCAGGGCCCCTGTTCTGGGGGCTGGGCTGAGCCCCTCTATTCCCACCAGCTGATGAAGGGGAGCTGCCACCCAGCAGCCCGAGCATGTGGTTGCTTGTGGTGCCTGACTCCCTGCTCTGTGCCTTGCTTCCCTCCTAAAATGAAATATCCAGGATGATGCCAGGGCAGGACGTGGCCCCACAGCCTCTGCTACCTGCAAATCTCTCAGCACCCCCTGACAGCAACGGGAAATGCCTGGGCTGGGCCAGCAGCATCTGTTTCCTTTCAGCAGGGAGCATGCGACCACTCCTCTGCAGCCTTTTCCTTCCAAGGAGGCCGGGGCTCAGGGCAGCGGGCAAGCAGAGGTTTGCTTATCTGAGTCCCAGGGTGTTTCCCATCTGTTCTGCTGGCCCATGCACTCAGCTGGGCAACACAGGGTGGTCTGCCCTCCACTCCACAGCAGAGCCCCCTTCCTCTTGGGGAGAAGTGGAGCCACAGGGTGAGGCACAGAGGGACCCTTTGTCACCCCAGGAAGCTGTGGAGGAGCTTGGCTGCTGGCATTTATCCTGGTGTGGGTTCTCAGCTGCAGCTTCCTGGCGTAGGGATGGAGTCCCAAGGCACCCCTGGATGCCCCTTGCCCCTGCCCATGGCATTTTGCATGGATGTCCTTGTGTATGAGCAGCTCCTCCAGTCCTGGGCTGCTGCTGGCTGTGGTGGGAGAGGTAGGGGCTGGCTGGGTCCTGCCCTGCTGCTTTCCTGGCCGTGCCGGTCTCCACTGGCTGAACTGCCCCTCTCAGCAAGGCCAGAGAGGAGCAGGCAGCCCTGTTTTGCCGGGAAAGGCTGGGCACAGTGCTTGTTTTCACTGTTGTTGCTTTTCTAACAGTTTCCTGAGCACCACTTCCGTCTTCCATCCCTTCCCGGCCTCCGCTTGGGCCATCCAGAGCCTTTTGCTGGCCTCTCCTGCTCCTGGCCCCGCGCAGCCCTGGCTGAGTGCTGGATGCTGCTGTGCTTAAACTGATTAATAATATGAAGTCTGACTTGGGAGGAGAAGAGGGGACCAGCCCCCTTGCTGCCTGTCATACAGCCTTGTTGGCCATGTCTCAGGTGGCAGCACCCTGTGCCCTGTGTAGCATCGCTGGCTGTGAGGTGAGCACCCCTGCACGGTCCCCTGAGTGCCCAGCCCCGCTTCTGCAACCTCCTCTGAGCTCAGTCCTCTGGCATCTTCCCAGCCCTGCCCCTCCCCACCATCGCCAAGGCTCATTTCTAGGCCAGTGCCCGGTTCAGGCATGAATAAATCAGTGCCATTGCATAACCGGGGATGCAGATTTTCATCGGCTGGCTGCATGTGCCCTGCTGCTGTGCCCACCTCCCTACATCCTGGGGTTCCCCTGGGACTGGGACTGTCAGTCACGTGGCACAAACCCTGCTCCTGTTGGCCAGTGGCACAGCTGGCAGTTGGCCGCACTGGCGGTGGCAGTGTGGTCGTCACAAGCTCTGCCAAAGATCCCCAATTAAGGAGCCCCTCTCCCCCCGCTGGGATTAGGTGGGATGAGTGGAGCTGGGCTGGGAAGGAGGTCAGGAGCACAGGGTGCTTTTGGCAGCCGCCGTACAGAGATCGCAGCTCAATCTGGTGTCTGCGCCGGCGGGGATTAGCTGCGGCCCCAGACAAATCAGCCGGCAAGTTGGCAGGATCCGTGCTGGGTAATCTCTCCTGCTAATTGGGGCGAGCGTGCTGTTCGCCTGCCTGAGACAGACAGCGCCGTGTGGCTGAGGAGGGGACACTGCTTGGGATGGTGCCCCGTTGTCCCTCTTGCTGGGTGCGGGATTCTGCCCAGGGTGGGACCATGCCCACTGCAATCCTGAGCTCAGGGCTGCACCCCGGATCCTTGCTGGAGCTTTTGGCCTGAGTTCTTTGGAATCTTCTTTTTCACAGCTGCATTGGAGAGTTGCAAGGAACTGGGGTGGGAGGAGGGTGGCCAGAGGCACAGAGTGGGCTCAGAGGTGGTGGGTTTGAGGAACCTCAACATGGCTCAACCCTGTTCCTGGTTGTGATGAGTGAAACTGCCCGGGCTGTGACCTGGGCAAGGAAGATGCACGGGGGGGGCCATGCACAGGTTCTGACTGAGCTGGGGGGTCCAGGTTGCTGTTGCACAGGGTCCCAGCTGAGCTGGGGGTTCCAGGTATCCCCATGGAGGGCAGCATAGTGCAGCTGGGCTGGACAGGTACACACACTGTCCCATCCCATCCCATCCCATCCCATCCCATCCCATCCCATCCCATCCCTGACCTCATCCTCATCCCCATTCCTATCATTATCCCAGCCTCATTCCAGACCTGTCCCCAACCCACCCCTGTCCTGGTCCTCTGCCCTGTCTCTTACCATTGGGACTTGACTGCATGTGCTCCAGGTGCTGAGGACAGCTGAGACAGAGTGGGTGCAGGAAGGGCTGGTGGGTGCCAACAAGGGCTCTGTGCAGCCACCAGTCCCTCCCCCTGCCGTGACTCAGCCAGCACCAGAGTGGCTACACAAGGAGCAGGGCTGCCTATACCAACTGTCCGGGTGGTGCGTGGATCCTGCTCCCCACCGGTTGCTCCAGCTGGTGTGGATGCCACCACAGCTCCAAGACAGGCTGCTGGGTGCCGTGCTGGAACAGTCCTGGAATTGCACAGAAGATGTGCAGGAGAACTTGGGAGTCTCCCAAGATGTGCTGAGCATGTTTGTGGGGATGTGGCCCTTGATGTGGCCAGTAGGGACCAGGGACCCAGGGGTGGCTGGTGAGGGCAGCGGGATGCTCATAGGTTGCACCTTGACCAGGGAGCATCAATAGAGTGATGAGGGGGTCAACCATCCCCTGCTGCCCCTCACAGAGGGAGCTGGGGGCCACATGGGTCTGAGCTGCGAAAAGCGGAGGCTCGGGAGAAGAAAGCTGGCTCCGGCTGCCTGGAGCGTGTTTATTCTCCCAGCAGTCTTTAATTTTTCCAGCCCTGTATCTATTTGCGGAGACGTGACATGTGCCGCGTGGTGTTCTTTGCAAGCTTGAAATCTTGTAAAAAATTAATCATGTAGGCAAAATTTGGCTTTAAATATTAAAACTCAACTGTGGGTAAGCGTGAGCCCCGTGCTTAGAGCTGAGCCCTGTGCGAGATGAGCCCCTGTCCTGCAGTGGTGGCCCCTGCAGTGGGGCTCACGGAGCCAGGCTGGGACAATCCCACCATCACCCTGGAGGAACCGGCATCCAGCCAGAGTCCTGGCTGCTCTCTGGAGCTGGATGGGCTCAGTGACTGCTGTACCCACAGCTTTGTTGGGTGCTAGTCAGGAGCTTCCTAGGGCTGTAGGTGAAGGCGTGGGCTGTTCCTTGCCAGGGGGTTGGAACTGTTTGGTTTTTAGAGCATCCTGTGTTTGGAGGGTATGGTCCCATGTGCCGGGGCTGTGGCGTCGAGCACACGAGGCTGAGCTGTGCAGCCTTGCAGCTGGCAGCACCCAGCCTGATGGGGCCCCCGTGCCATGGGCTGGCCTGGCAAAGTGCTGCCGGACAGGCTTTGCTCCCCTCATCCCAGATTTGGGTCTAGGGGCTGCAGGGCTGAGGCTGTGCTGCTGCAGAGATGGGGTGTGAAGGGTGTCCAGCTGAGGTGCAAGGTGGCAACATAGGATGTGTTGGACTGGCTGAGAGGCAAGGAGGGCTGAGAGGCAAGGGATGGCTGAGGGGCAGAAATACCTGTCCTGTCTCTGCTCCCCATCCCTGGTCCCATCCTCACCCCTGATCCTCGTCCTCCTTCCCATCCCCGGTCCCATTCTCATCCCTGGTCCCATCCCCATCCCTGATTTCCATCCTCGGTCCCGTCCCCGTCCTCGGTCCCATCTCCATCCCTGGTTCTGTCCTCTCGTCCGCGGTCACATCCTCACAGCCAGTCTCATCCCCATCCCCGGTCCCGGGAAACCGGTGACTGCCCCTAGGGGGGTCCCGTTCCCGCTCCCAGCTGTCCCGGTGGCTCCCGTCCTCCCGACCATGTCGCGCAGGGAGGGAGGCAGGTGCTGGTGCTGTCCCGGTGCGGGTGTGGATGCCGGATCCTGGGGGAGCTCGGGTTCGAGTGCCTTTGCAGGTCCGGTGCGGGTCTCGGAGGAGCTCAGTCCCGGTGCGGTGCCGGTGGGGGTGTGGGTCCGGGTCTCGGTGCCGGTGCAGGTTCGAGCGCAGATTCCAGGGGAGCTTGAGTGCGAGTCTCGGTCCACGTGCGGGTGCTAGTGCGGGTCGCGGGGGAGCTCAGGTCCCGGTGCAGGTCCCGACGCGGTGTCGGTGATGGTGTGAGTCCGGGTCCCGGTCGCGGTCCCGGGGGAGTTCGGTCCCGGTGTGGGTGCTAGGTGCCGGTGCCGGTGCGGCGCCCCCGCCCGCACCGCCCCCGCCGCTCGGCCCCTCCCCCGGTGCGGGCCCGGG